>OX451216.1:137546468-137636468 GCA_949628195.1 Phasia obesa | reverse complement strand
TAAACCTCTAATTAAATTTAAGTTCAAAGTTTGAACTTCAAACTTAACTGCTTGAAAATTAAAATTGTGACTTTGAATATTCCCCTAAGATTTTCTTTCTAAAAAAACTCTTACCACATGATTTCTCTATAAACTTAAATTGTAACATACATCTAGGGTCAAAACTTAAAGCATACTTTATAGGTTTTTTTTTTATTTATGGACTTTCTTATGGCCTTTTGTGTTATTCTAAAAATTCAACTCACATATATTTTTGATTAATTTCATTAATAAAAGCATTTGCTGTACGCATATCAATCAAATTAAATTTGTTTTGTTGCTTTTCTTCTATTAAGTTTAAATAAATCGTATAAGTGTAAATGTAACTTGGTTGTTGGTTTCATTTATTACTTGTGATTTTTGTTAGCATGCCTCGACTTGATTGCTTTTGTTGTAATTGCATTAACCATATTTATTTAAATTCTTAAATTGGAACCATGAAAAAATTAAGCTGATAAAATTTTCTAAAACAAAAATGTACAGCAATTAAAAGTTAATTTTTTTATTTATTAAGTTTTTTTTTTTTATATATGGGAGACTAAATTAACTCAAGCCGACTTCAAATTTCAACTGCTTATTTATTTTATTTTATTTTGTAAAAACTTCGGACGGGCTTCATAAATATCTACAGACCTTAGTGATGGCTTTGAAGACATATTTTTTTATCCTATAAATTGCAACGCATAATCTTAGAGCTGTGATGTGTCCTCATAATATTCGTTGTAAAAGATACTTCATTCCAATCGGTATTGTTACTATTTATGCCATCCATTTAGAGGCACTTCATAATGGAATGACTTACGCCTAAATCGCTTCGCTCTATGGGCTCTTGAAAAGTTCCAAGAAGATCCGAGGTTTTCGAGGAAAGTTTTGTTTAGTGATGAGGCCGATTTCTGGCTCTGTGTGTGTGTAAAGAAACAAAATTGCCGCGTTTGGGACGAAGAGCAACCTGAAGAAATTCAAGAGCTGCCACTTCATCAAGAAAAAATAACGGTTTGATGTGGTTTGTGATAAATGACTATTTGATGCCTGAAACTGAAGCTCGTGGCCTCGGCGACATTTGGTTTAAGCAAGACGGTGCCACTTCCCACACATCGCATCAATCAATGGATTTATTGAGAGAACATTTCGGTGAGCACATAATTTCACGTTTTGGGCCGGTCGATTGGCCACCAAGATCGTGTGATATCACACCGTTAGAATTTTTCCTGTAGGGATATGTAAAGTCTAAACTTTATGCGGACAACCCCGCTTCGATTCAGGGCTTGGAGGAAAACATCACGTGTGCCATTCCCCAGTTACCAGTCGAAATGCTCGAACAAGTCATCGAAAATTGGACTCAACGGATGGACCATCTGGGACGTAGCAACGGGCAACTTTTGATAGACATAATCTTCCAGAAATAAATGCCAAAGTATGTTCTTTAAAATGATAATAAACATTATCTATTAAATTTGAATTTTCTGTGTTTTTTTTTTTCTTTAAAAAAGTAGGGAACCTCGAAATGGATCACCCCTTATATTCGTTCAAAAATTGAATACTGTTCTTAGGTATGGACCATAACAAAATCTATTTTAAAACTTCTTGACCGCGTACAAAAGAGGGAAAAGAAGGTAATTGGTGGCAGTAGAGCATCCAATTCTATTGAAGCACCGAAGCGTCGATGCTATGTTGGTTGAGTTTGCCTATTTGATCGTTAATATCATAATTGATATAATATAATTACCCCCTGGATTTAACACGCTTTTCGTTTAGAACCCATTTATTTGTGGTCGATTGGCCATTAAATCCCACCATGCATTACAATGAAGACTATTTTTATTAATGAAGGATGAATATCGAAGGGGCAATATCGAAGCAGACTAATTCTTAAATGGGTCCCTTTTCGATTACCTTTCGCACTGAATGATTATGGGCAAACGGCTTGTAATTTACGGCAACCTTACTTCTATTGAGTCACGCGCCACTATCGGCGTTTTTTCTAATCGCGGAGTCTCTAGTGATTGCTATCATTTATCCAATGTTTGTACCCATGGCTCTCACATTTAGCAAGCTTATGCCCCTACTCCTAAGTCTTATTCTATCCAGTGCTGGACATTCATACATAATATTCACTACCGTCTCAACGTCTATCAAGCATAATCTCCAAGTATCATCTTCTTCGATTTTCATCTTAGCTGGATGATTTTTGAAGTTTCCATGACCTTTAACACAGTTAACCGGCTTAAGGTCACTCTGTTATATCTAAGCACCTATCTGTCCTTCTTGTTAAGGGGCTCTTTCAGCACTGGCTGGCTACATGTAGGAGCTTCTCTCCATCTTCTTCGATTTAGTGAGTTCTGCCATTGTAGAACCTTCGCTCGTATTAAGCCATTACCCACTGATCTTTCTGATTTGGTCCATACAAATTCACAACAGATCCCCATTTTGTTAGTTGATCTGCTGTTTCATTTCCAGCTATGTCTATGCATCCTTTAACCCTCATCAAATTTACTTCATTGGCCACAAGTAGAACTAGCTTTTTAACCGTTCAGTTCATTTGTGGAATAAACTCTCTGCAGAGGTTTCTGCTAACACTTTCAATGTAGGAAAATTTAAATCGAATGTCCGCATAAACTATTTCCTCATTTTTAATTTCCCATAACCTAATTTCGAAATTTTGTCACATTGAATTACATAGGTAGAGGTCATTCGTTAAGTGCTGGTCTTAGAAAGAAAGAAAGTTTCTTCAGACCCCTTATTAAAAGATGAGTATTTAGCTGAAAGTGTCAGTAGTGATACTCTATGGGTAACTGTAAGTCACTTCTATTTAAGAAGATATTTTTTGTTGGAAATGGTTCAATCAGAAGTTTCGTATACCGCTTCAAAGATGCCAGATATCACTAACACTAATCAGTCTAGTTAGGGACACGAATGTTAATTAGTTAAACAGACGAAAAGTTTTTCAGACCCAGGTAAATAAATGACCAGTGTCTTTCCTTTCATTTCCAACATGGTCTTTTGGTTCTTGACGAAGCGCTGTTGGAGAGAATTTCAAAATTATATTAGTTCCTGATGACAACCAGTTATCTTTTTAATGTGATTTTCTGAAACCAACAGTTTATATATGATCCATTAAGACTAGTAGCAATCTTATATCTAGTTACAAATTAAAACTCCGCTTAATAGAAAGTATATCATTAAACCCCTCTGCACCATTATTTCCTTGCATTTAATATTTGAAATTCATAAGTTGACTAGTTGACATTTGGTTATCTATTTGGACCTTAAAAGGACTGCCAAATAATACGCTTATTTTTCTTTCAAGGGTTAACCGGTAAATTAGCTGGTTGTGTACTTGTATATTACTCAGTCTGGTAGTTGTGGGTTTGATTTTCACAAAAAAAAAAAAATAAAAAAAATTAAATATCTATTGTCTTTATTTTGGTAGTTTTTATTCATAATGAGTCTTTATTTCTTAATGACATTATTATGTTATATAAGTCGAAACCCCGTTTATTGTATACAAGCTGTGCGCACACACTTTGTCTGCGTCATTACAAAATTTTGTTCGGTTTTACTTTGAAAGTAATTCACACCAAATACTAAAACTCTTATTTTCATAGTGCTTTCCTAATACGTATTTACTGTATATAATGGTACCCATCCCTGGATGAAATTCTAAAATTTTTATAAAATTGTAAAAAGTATTGTAAAGCTTAAATACAAATTTTATTCAATTGGCTGTTTGGCCGTAAGTAATTCATATTTTGTCATTATTTGAAACATCGCCATCTGTTGAGCAACAATGTTTAAAATATCTCGCATTAAATCCATATTTTCTCATTATTTTAAAACAGGGCCATTTGCTGCGCAACCGTATTTAAAATATCCTGCGTTCAATTACTATTTGGTCATTATTTTAAAATAACGCCATCTGTTGCACAAACTTATTTAAAATATCCCGCTTTCAATTCATATTTCATCATTATTTTATGATAGCGCCATCTGTTGCACAATCTTGTTTAAATATCCCGCTTACAAAAATAAAAGATGACTTAAAGTATGCGGTACCTTTATATCGGTAAAAAAATCGGAACACTTTCACTGCTTTTTCTCCTCTTTCACTTGGAAATATAATATTTTTGCGTAAGAAGTCAGGGATAGTCCACCTACCTCCTCACAATATTTTGTTAAAATCCATCAAGTAGTTTATACGTGATGCGAACGCAGACAGATAGACAGGAAATGCGTTACTGTTTTATTAGCTATACATATAATAAAATAGTAACTCATTTCCGTCTGTCTGTCTATCCCTTCATTGTTTGTGTTCGCATCACGTAAAAACGACTGGATGGATTTTAACAAAATTTTGTGAGGAGATACTCTGGTATTCTCATCCCAATATAGAATACTGAAAAACGCAATTTCCGGATTAAAGAGTTAAAATTTTCAGTTTAAAACTGGGATATTTTCAACACGGTTTTGTTTTTCAACACGGTTACATTTTCAGCACACACCTTTTTATTTTTGAAAGTTGGATATTTGAGAAACTATTACGCAACAGATGGCGCCAGTTGATTAAAATTTGTATTTTTACTTTGTGGAATTACATTGTTATTAAAATATTTTTTAACACCACTTACAGAGGTTTACAATAATTTTTAGAATTTTACTATTTTTTTTTTTTATAAATTTTAGAATTTAATCGAGCGATAGGTAGCTTTATATAAATTAAATACATAAACCATAACTGAAGCATTATAAAAGTGAGAGTCTTTAAATTGGTGTGGAATACTTTCAAAGCAAAACCGAACAAAATATTGTCAGGACGCCCCGTCGTGGCAGTCACAGCTAGTATGTGTAATCAATTTTATGTTGCTTTGGGGTTTATATTGACGTCCCAAGGGATACATTGTAGCCTGCTTAGTTATTATTGCATATGTTGCAGTGGCTGCTCTGGTCAAGATATGTTTTATATATGTTGTTTTGGCATTTGTGGTCAAGAGACAGGGCTCTACCTCTACCTTATACACCTTGGTCGTGCCAATTCTTTGAATTATTTTTTACCCATCCTTACTTTTGATATATCATTTTATAAATCCACATGAGTAGTTTTTATAACATAAACTGTCCAAATGATAATTTCTGAAAATTTTTGATCTATGGGAGGAAATAGAAACATTTAAAATGGTTAGTTAATTATTTTACGATTTTCATTTTTCTTTTCAACAAAGTTCCGTTTCACTTTTTCGTAGGTCTTAATTACTTGAAAAACTTTTCGATTGATTTTATTTATTAAATTTTTTTTAAACTTCACAATAACATTAACAAATCGAAAATATTTTGGTCTTTTTTAAAGCACATCACCTCTCTCAACTTATTACTTTGAAATTACCCTTAGTGTGGTTGGCATTTGCTATATATATATATATATATATATATATATATATATATATTATTTTGTTCTTTTCCTACCCAAATCAATCTGTGAATTCCTTTTGAGCTGTCTTTCATAATGTCAAAACCTAAAGCTCTATATAACAGCAGTTAAAGCCAAAAGCACACTACTACACAAATAAACGACTAAAATAGATTTAGAAAAAAGAAAATTAAATGCAATCTCAGTTAAATGTATTAGTAAAAGCGAATTAATATCTATGTTCATTCTCATGGATGTATGTAAAGGTATGTAGCGTAGTAAATATACTGTGTGTAAGTGTGGATGTGAGTGCGAGTTAGTGTAACTGACATTCCTACGATTGACATTGACATTTTGGTCTATTTCACATTGACTTTTGTTGTTCTCTAACGACCTAAACAAAAGAACTGTAAGTTTACCACAAACACCGAAAGCGACTAACAAGAACATATAAAAACAGAAAACTCTAACAACAGTTTTGAAGTGAGAGCAGGAGAGCCGTATATCGACAACGATTACCTTTCAATTCCAATTGATTCCACTAGACTTCACACTAAAACATTTTAACACACATACATACCATTTTTATGTACATACAAAGTTAAGTACAATAAAAAAAAAAGTTTTTATTCTTGTTTTTTCTTCTTCTTTTTAACTGCAATGTGTACAAGTTTAATCTGACTTAATCGAACATCATTTTTCCATCAACTGTATTGTGTATTGGAATGTATGTATGTCCATGAGTTTCATGTGGTTCATTGATGGCTTAACTTGATTTTCTACAAGTCACCCACACCACCATCGCTAGAATTACGATAAAAATAAAAATATTCTCTCCATTAGTGAAAAAATAATTTTGATGCCTTTCTCCTTCTTGTTTTTTCTTTTTTCGTTTTGAATTTCCTCTTCAACAACCGTCCAAAAACAATAACCACATTAAAAGCAAACTTTTTCTCATATGTATGCATACATTTTTATGTTTGAATGCTTTGTTGCACAGTGGGTTTTTGTAATATGCAAAACTCAATATATTTACTTTGTACAACTGATTGTTGTCATTAATCAGGGATGTGTAATATGCCTGTAAAATACATTTTAAATTGAACCCTCATGGATGTCTGAATTAGGCCAAGAAAATTTCAGTAAATTTAAAAATTGCGCACAAAAACTACTCCACCAGTCTAACAGATAAACTGACTTTTTTAAGTCCACACTAAGAATCTCTACAAGCAACACATTTTATCGGGGCTAGGATATTTACTTCTGTAAAAGAGAATAGAGAGTAGTGTTTGTGGACATTCGAATTAAAAGTGGGAGGAACTGAAAGAGGTTGAAGGTACTTTACGATTAGAGTTGATCTCACATACAAAAAAAAAAGACATTCTCCCTCTAATTTAAAGATTCTTGATGAAAAGCTTGTTGAACCCAAAAAATAGCGGGTTTCAGGATCAAAATCCCTGAAGTCTTAAACCACAGATAAACAAAGATTTTTGCTACTTTTTACCCATTAAAAAGGGTGTAGGTGCTAGGAAGTTTGGCTATGGCAAGAAGGATAGAGAGGGAAGTTTTTGTTGTGATTCAATTTGTATTTGCCCACACTGAAATTTTTTATTCATATTATTTATTGTATCTTCAAATACATGATTTAACAATAAGTTCTAAAATGTTAGGACTGAGAGGAAAAAAGAAAAAAATTAAAATATATAGAATAAATTAAAGTATACTCCACTGAAAATACCCAAAAAAACTTCTATTAAGAGTTCCTTCCAACTACCAACTGTTTAGATACAAAAAAAAAACACATTCTTCCTCTCTCAAATATTGCGATTAATTGGGCAAGAAGCATTTGGCAAGAACTCATGATGCACCTTCATATTTCATGGTATTTGGCGTGCTTTTTTTAGTCTTGGCTGATCTGGCCTTAGTTCCATTGGGGATGATTGGGCCTTGGTTTTGACATCATTATCAAATACCGACTTTTGTCACCAATTATAACCCTTTTGAGCAAACCTAGACCGTCGTTGACGTCATTCAACAACATTCCTGGGTGATATTAATGCAACGTTGATTTTGCTCAAAATTTAAAACTTCGCTGCCACACGTTTCATTACCAAAACATTCGAGAAAATAGCATAATGATATACCAACATCCTCTGAAATCTGAAAATAGTGATTCGACGATTTTCCAAAATAATTTTTTTTACTGTTTCAATCTTTTCTTCACTTGTTGACGTGGTCGCTCATCGTCATCAACATCTTCTTGGCCTTCTGTAAAGCGCTTGTACCACTTATAAATACTTTTTCAGACACAGTCTACATTTGAAGTGCCTTGGAGTACTTTATTCCATTTTTAACGCAAACTTTAATACAAAGTCATTGATCCATTTTTAACCTATTTCAGTTATCAACAACAAACTGCTAATTCATATTGGCTGATATTGCTAACATATGACTAACACATGTGTACTAACATAACAAAAAAAATGACGATAATCGAAACCGTGAAAATTCAAAATTCACCATTTATTTTGAACAGACCCCGTAGATAATAGATACTGTACCCCTACCCGAGGACGCTGAAACTGCCATCTGTCATCATCCAGTAAGTGAAGGCGTTGTTCCTTGATTGTGCAGTGGTGCATATCCTCGCTATGTGGTGTGGGTTCTTGCTGAACATTTGTCATTTACCACTTTTTTGCCTTTCGAAGTGGTGTTTCCTAAACGTCCATGTGATGTTGATCTTTTTTTAACGCTAGAAGTGAGCTCGAACGTCAGGGGTTTTATCCTTTTATTTTTGGTTGGATTTGTCTGAAGGCTGGTTAATGATGCCTCTTAATAAAACCTCGAACACCTCGAAAAAATCTTTTTTTTTTCTTTGCCATGATTCAAACCAGGATCCTTTGGTTTGAAGCTTGGACGTTCATAAATATATAGCTGCATAAATAAAAATCAGTTTTCTTTCGCTTATCATGCAAATAAATGCACCCTTTCAATATTGGTGAACATAATTGTTTTAATAAAAAATCCATTTTCTTATTTTTGTTTTAGACT
This sequence comes from Phasia obesa, assembly GCA_949628195.1. Taxonomy (NCBI): domain Eukaryota; kingdom Metazoa; phylum Arthropoda; class Insecta; order Diptera; family Tachinidae; genus Phasia; species Phasia obesa. The sequence goes on along the minus strand of OX451216.1, from coordinate 137,627,977 downwards.
TTAGTCACAATGAGATTTGAAATCTTTAAAACATTCCTAAAAGAAGTTTACCTCTTCCTTTACTGATGAAGTATTTTCTTAATTTCGCATATTTTTCGTGTAGTTTTGGCTCAGGTAGCGTCAGTTGTACGTAAAGGAACACATAATAACGTACACAGCAGTCCAAAGGGTCCATATTTGTTCGCCGTTTGGTGAAATATTCTACAGGACATTTGTCCATGTTATCAACGCTACCCTTACCTTTGTTCTACTCTAGTATCATTACTGGGTTCTTCTTTCGAGCTTCTACTTCGCTTCTGTTATGCATTTTGGAAAAGACTGCAACTGATTTGTTTTTCTTGATCAAGTAGAATACATTGTAATTTTGTTGCTAAAATCGAATATGGTAGATTCCATTATACGTCCGTACAAATGTTCTTCTTTTATATGCTGCACCCAACATCGATAAATTGCTGTTCAAATTGTAGTTGGTAAAAAGTTGTCGAACACAATGTTTCATCCATTTCTACGAAAAAGGCTGACGTAAAAAACCTTCAACACTACCTTCCACCTATGTTTTTTTCACATACCCACCACACTTTTGTTTTGTATTTGGCAGGTTTTTACAGTACCACCACGGAATCTATACAATTTTTAATCAATAGCGATGTTGGCTTCTGTTGTATAGGGTAATCCATTTCGAGGTACTTTTTTCAATAGCCCTTTTTTGGCAGATCACGTGTGAGTCGTGTCATGCTGTCATGTTATTTTTGTTTAGTATTATTTGGCATTTCATAATGGAAAGACTTACGCCTAAATCACTTCGTTCTATGGGCTCTTGAAAAGTTCCAAGAAGATCCGCCGTTTTCGAGGCAAATTTTGTTTAGCGATGATGCCCATTTCTGGCTCAATGGGTATGTAAACAAACAAAATTGGCGCATTTGGGACGAAGAGCAACTTGAGGTGATTCAAGAGTTGCCACTTCATCCAGAAAAAACAACGGTTTGGTGTAGTTTGTGGGCAGGTGGAATCATCGGTCCATATATTTTAAAAAATGATGCCTGTACGAACGTAACCGTCAACCGCATCAATCAAATGATTTATTGAGAGAACATTTCGGTGAGCACATAATTTCACGTTTTGGGCCGGTCGATTGGCCACCAAGATCGTGTGATATCACACCGTTAGACTTTTTCCTGTGGGGGTATGTAAAGTCTAAAGTTTTTGCGGACTAACCCGCCTCGATTCAGGCCTTGAAGGAAGATATCATTCGCCAGTCACCAATCGAAATGCTCGAAAGAGTCATCGAAAATCGGATGGACCATCTGCGAAGTAGCAACGGCCAACATTTGATAGATATAATCTTCAAAAAATAAATACCAAAGAATGTTCTTTTAAATGATAATAAACATTTTCCATTAAATTTTAATTTTTTGTGTTTTTTCTTTAAAAGAGTGGGGAACCACGAAATCGATCACCCCTTATAATGCCTACTCTGTTTATTGTTCACTATCAAAAATATTATTGCCACCGCTTTGTTTATTTAGGTTACTGGTGTGTGTTTCCGTTTTCAAAAGAAGGCTGAAATACGTATAAGAATCACTTTTGAGATTCGCTGGTTTTGTCCATAGCATTGGTTCGCTTTTCTATTTATGAAATTTCGAATCTGAATATTTCCACAGCGGATAGCTCTTTTATACTTCGTTCAGATTCGTTTTTCTAAATTATCATACATAGAAAAAATCAAAATCATACTTAATAACAAACAAAAAATTGCATAATATAAAAAGTACGTGTATACTCGGGTATGCTGCTGTTGACGTACGTAAAAATTTTCTGCTGTTGACATAAGGGTTGATGAATACCATATACGAACACCACTACGTGATAAAAGACCAAAAAAAAAGACCCCTGTCTCCCAGTTTTGCCCAAAGTCCTCCAGGTTTTTTTTATGAGCCCTCAAAGATGTGGGGCCTCGATGTCATTTTTGAAAAAAAATTATCATTTACTCAAGCTCTTTTGCGGCTACCTAAGCGCTACCTAAACGGTTTTAAGAATCATTCCTAGAAAGTTCATATGTTCTAGAAAGTTGTTTATTGAGATCTTAGGTTCATTTTTGTAGTTGATTGTTTCCTTGAATTTTGAACGGTTTGCTACCTATGGACCTGAACAGGGGAAAAAAGGTAAAAAATTTAATTTTTAAAGTTTTTTGCGATTTTGACCTTGAAGATGAAGTTTTTTTGATTTTATATGTTAACAACTTTTGTTCTTTATGACAAGAGCTACAACTTTGCCTCAGAGAGTATATCAAAATTCCAAACGGTTTGCAAAATATGAGCTTGAGTAAATGATAATTTTTGGTCTTTTATGTCGTAGTGGTGTCCGTATATGGTTATTTTGCCATAACTTAAAAAAATTATACAGTGTGTTACCAATTATATTCGAACTAAATTTACCCTGCATAGTAACGACGAGTTGCACTCTTTGTAATGTTTTTGTTGAGAATCGAACCCAAAACTCCCAGACTAATAGACTAGCTCACTAACTGCTAGAATACCGGATCGCCACTATTTAATGACTTTTTTTTATTTTTATACCTAAAAATGAGGTTTAGTTAATATGCGAAATAATTCATAATCAACTTTATTCCCATTTTGACTTAGACGACTTTTAAAAACTATGGCCGCAAATATGTTATTTCAAATCTCTTCCATCTTTATGATATGAGAAGCTTCTTTTAATAAAATCTTATTTGATTAAATATATTAAAGTCTCAAGCCACTGTGCCCTAAAAGTGTTTTGTTTGTATTATTATTTTCGTTTACAACCACTACTTCACAACTACAACTACAGGTCCTATAACGAGCGTATGTATACAACAGTATTGCTCAATTTCCTTTAGTTTTGCTTGTAATTTTTTTTATTATTGTTTTTGTTGTGATTCAATTATTCTTTCTCTTTTCTTTTTTCTTTTTTTTTCTAATAAAATCTAATGTAAAAACAATCATTGTTCTGTTTCAATCGTTTCGAATGTTTTTTTTTTCTTTTACTATTTTTCGTTTATTGAATTTTATGCTGTTCATTGACAATTGTATTATTACTATTACAAGGTTTATTTTATTCCTTTTATAACTTGGTTTGTTGTGTTTATTTTAATAGTGGTTGTAATTTTCACATTATCCGTTTGTGTTTTTGTTAGTTTGCCTTTGTAATTTAGTGGGTTCCGATTGTTTTCTAGTATTCTGAATTTTCTTTTTATATTAATTTTTTGTTTTGGTTTTCCGTGAGTTTTTTTTTTTTTTTGTTGTTACGTCACATAAAGTAAATGGGTCAATTGTTAAGGAAATCGTTAAACAAACCCCAAAAGTAGTGTTTGTTAGATAAACATAAAAAGGCACAGAGAAAAATTAAAATATTGACTACAGGGAAATGTAATTTGTAGGAGAGAATACAAAAAAAGTACAAAAATATTAAATGACTAGCTGTGCTCGCCACGTCGTGGGACAATATTTTGCTCGATTTTGCTTTGAAAGTATTCCTCACCAATTGAAAGACTATTACTTTTATAATGCTTCAGTTATGGTTTATGTCTTTAATTTCTATAAAGTTACCTATCCCTCGATCAAATTCTAAAATTTATAAAAAATTCTAAAATTCTAAAAATTATTGTAAACCTCTGTAAGTGGTGTTTAAAATATTTTAATAACAATGTAATTCCACAAAGTAAAAATACAAATTTTAATCAACTGGCGCCATCTGTTGCGTAATAGTTTCTCAAATATCCCACTTTCAAAAATGAAAAGGTATGTGCTGAAAATATCATAGTTTTAAACCGCAAATTTTAGCATTTTTCAATGTTTTTCTCCACTTTCTCTTGGAAATAAGATATTTTTGAGGGAAAAAAAAAGTATCCTATATTGGGACCAGGGTACTAAGGTACCTCCTTACAAAATTTTGTTAAAATCCGTCCAGTAGTTTTTACGTGATGCGAACACAAACAATGAAGGACAGACAGACAGACAGACAGGAGTGAGTTATTCTTTTATTATATGTAACGAGTGATTTTTTAAGAGCTTGAGAATTTTTTTTTAAAAAAAACGCATAAAATTTGCAAAATCTCATCGGTTCTTTATTTAAAACGTTAGATTGGTCCATGACATTTACTTTTTGAAGATAATTTCATTTAAATGTTGACCGCGGCTGCGTCTTAGGTGGTCCATTCGGAAAGTCCAATTTTGGGCAACTTTTTCGAGCATTTCGGCCGGAATAGCCCGAATTTCTTCGGAAATGTTGTCTTCCAAAGCTGGAATAGTTGCTGGCTTATTTCTGTAGACTTTAGACTTGACGTAGCCCCACAAAAAATAGTCTAAAGGCGTCAAATCGCATGATCTTGGTGGCCAACTTACCGGTCCATTTCTTGAGATGAATTGTTCTCCGAAGTTTTCCCTCAAAATGGCCATAGAATCGCGAGCTGTGTGGCATGTAGCGCCATCTTGTTGAAACCACATGTCAACCAAGTTCAGTTGTTCCATTTTTGGCAACAAAAAGTTTGTTAGCATCGAACGATAGCGATCGCCATTCACCGTAACGTTGCGTCCAACAGCATCTTTGAAAAAATACGGTCCAATGATTCCACCAGCGTACAAACCACACCAAACAGTGCATTTTTCGGGATGCATGGGCAGTTCTTGAACGGCTTCTGGTTGCTCTTCACTCCAAATGCGGCAATTTTGCTTATTTACGTAGCCATTCAACCAGAAATGAGCCTCATCGCTGAACAAAATTTGTCACATTTGAACATTTCGAACCGAACACTGATTTTGGTAATAAAATTCAATGATTTGCAAGCGTTGTTCGTTAGTAAGTCTATTCATGATGAAATGTCAAAGCATACTGAGCATCTTTCTCTTTGGCACCATGTCTGAAATCTCACGTGATCTGTCAAATACTAATGCATGAAAATCCTAACCTCAAAAAAATCACCCATTATATAGATTAGAAATGCAGAGGTTTTTATAAATTTTTCAGTAACATTTCATGAATATAATAAGATCTAGTGCGATAATAGTAGTATATTTGTGTACCTTCGGTGACACTTTTTTCATACAAACCAATGCTCCAAGGGCGTGGCATATTTTGCTCCCGCCCACTTTTTGTATTAACCAATCAGAAGAGAGCAATTGTCATTTATTTTCTATGTTAGTCAATCAAAGGAGAGAGAGATACAGATAGAGAGAGGAAGAGAGAGAGACAGATAGTGAGAGGAAGAGAGAGAGAGGAAGAGACAGGCTCTAGAGCTCCGCCCACTTTTATGAGAGATCATCAACAATTTTTGATAATTATGTTTCTTTATGTGTTTTTTGTAGTTTTGAGGGTTGATTTTGTATGTATGTATATGAGAAAATTCCAATTGGAATTTTTTGTGTGTTAAACACCTGCATTGGGAAATTGTGTATGATTTTAGGTAATGAGAATGATCGTTGACAATGGATATTTTTGTGGGTGTGTGTTTTAAGTTTTGAAGGTTGTTCAGGCTCTAGAGCTCCGCCCACTTTTATGAGAGATCATCAACAATTTTTGATAATTATGTTTCTTTATGTGTTTTTTGTAGTTTTGAGGGTTGATTTTGTATGTATGTATATGAGAAAATTCCAATTGGAATTTTTTGTGTGTTAAACACCTACATTGGGAAATTGTGTATGATTTTAGGTAATGAGAATGATCGTTGACAATGGATATTTTTGTGGGTGTGTGTTTTAAGTTTTGAAGGTTGTTTTTGGTTATAGTTAGAAGATTTTCTTTGTTTTTGGGGTTTTATACTACCTGGTTGTTTAAATTGATTAGTTTGGTGTGTGTGTTTTTAAGACGTGATTAATATTAATGTAGCTGATTGCTTTTAGTTTTAGGGGTGGATTTAGTTTTTGATATTTGTATATTGTTAAAACTAAAATGAAGTTTGTGTCTCTTTTTTTCTTTTCTAAAAGGTGATTGGTGATGAGTAGTGGGTAGGGAAAATAATTATCATATATTTTATATTAGTGTGTATTAAAATTTGATTTTTCTGTTGCTTTCTATTTTACTTTGCTTTCTGAATGGGATTTTCTAATTGGAAAATAACTGATGTTAAAAAATATATTTTAAATTGGTTTTTGAAATATATTTACAAGATTTTTAAATTGGAAAATAATTGGTATTCCAAATGGTTTCTATATTCTTTTTATAATCAAATATGTCTCTCTTGAGATTACTAAGTACTTTTGAGTTTACAGTGTTTGCTTAAGGTGTTTTACTACCAATTTTTTAGTCAAACTAAATGTGCATTTATAATCTTTCAAGGACAATTTTTATGAGTAACAATAATTTTTCCAATGCTCAAAACACACCTTAGAAAAATTTAAGATTTCTCTGTAGGCAATAAGATAGTTAAAAAAAAAAAAAAGTACAAATCCAAAAATGATGACCACCTACTTATTTCCTAAAAGAAAAAAAAAAACATGAAACTATTTAAAATAGAAAGAAAAAAGATACACATAATTCATATTTATATATTTTTGTATTTCATTTATTATCCATTCGTAAATATAACCTATGGATTTTTACATCAGTCTTAATTTTATCTTTCATTTTTTGTCCAATTTCATAACAGAGCCGTGTCAATTCAATTTGTATGTCTTTTTCCTGTATCCCATTTATTTCACACAACTGAATATTCGTTTTGTTTAAAGCAGAGCAAGTCGGTATATAATACTCGTAGTAGAAATGAAGTATTTGTTTACGCAGAATACTGTTCCAACATAATATTGATGTTAAAAATATTCCAATTAATGATTTCCAAGTATCTGAATCAATTTTTATTTTATAAATTCCTTGTTTAACAACTAAATAACATACACCTCTTTTGTGATGAAAACTGTAATGCACGTCCGTATCAATTTCATTATCAATAAGATTTATTGAATTTAAAAAATCACTATGATTCAGCATGTTGTGGATATACTCCTTGTAGCTCATTAAATGTAACCACTCCTTTCTATCCAATCCAATAAACTGCTTTTGCTTATAATGCAGCCATACAATCGGTTTAAAGCCTAATGTTGTAGAAAATCCACATGAAATCTTTAATTTTAAATTAAGGAAGTATTCAAATTCAAACACAACATCATATAACTGAGACTTTCGTCTTTCACCATGCTGCAACAAATTTTTTAATCTATTCTCCATACTCATTGAAATTAAAACATAAACTGACGTTTGTTTCATACTTTAAATATCTTTATATTAAGAAAACATAATAAAACAGTATAACTTAAAATAAAAGTATTTAGTATATTTCCTCCAGTATAATCTCAAGTTCAGGTGTTACATTGGTAATTCGTATGTTGCTCGTTTTATTTCATAATAACCGGTAATATTTTTAAACATGAATAAACATGATAACAACGCTAATAATTATTATTTTATTTCTAATTGAAATCACATTAGTGTTAAAGAATAAAATGAAGAGCAGGTGTAATATTGATAGTTCAGTTTAAACTTAGCTAGCTATGTATGTAGCATATTTATTTCATAATAATCAATAATATTTTAATTTTTAAGCATGAACGATCATGATTTAATCAGACTACTAAGAATTAAATCTTTATTTTATGATAATAGTTTACACTGAATATATAAACATGAATGAGCATGATCATCCCATACGTAATTATTTCATTTCATATCCTAATCACGTAATGATTGAAGAAATGAAATGTGTGCAGGTGTTGTGTGTGTGTGTGTATTATAATTTAGAATTTGGTCCTTTTTTAATTCCTATACACATACATGCACATAGGTTACAAAACTAAGGAAGAACAAGTATTAGAAAATAGGAAGAAATAACACACAAAAGAAAAAAGAAGGTAGAAATAAAAACAAGACATTTGATTTTTGTGGGTTTTAAAAGGAATAATATTTTTAAAATAAATAAATAAATATCTCTGGTACCAAGAATTTGGGTATCATTTACACACACACATTAACCAATGAATTCATTCACAATGTTGTTTTTTTTTCCTGTTGTGCTATTCATCATAAAAATTAAGAGTTTAATATAGATTCATCATAAATAACCAATTATATTTTATTACCTATTTTATTATAATCTCCAAAAAAAAAAAACCAAGATAGTGAATATTTTCATTTTTATACGATATATTTTTATTTTTTAGTATTTTTTTTTATAAATATTTACATAAGACATTTTATTACAAAATTTCGTATGAAAAATTATTAATAATATATTATAAAATAAAAAATGAATAAAATAAAATTTAGCATATTTATTTAATTTTCTTTAACATTGAATATCTTATTATATAGATCTATTATATTTAACACATTAGTTTTTCTAATGTGAAAGTAAGTACACCTACATGTGTCTGGACCTTCCGTACAGCTTTCGGTGTACCAAGGGCAACATGCGAAATGACCTCGATTGACATCCTCTTCTCCATCTCCCACACCATATTCCTTATTTTCTTCCAGCATTGAAATAAAAAAATCCACGGCCTCTTTATGTTCATATAACAAAATTTCTTTAAAGTTATTTAAGAAATTTTCAATTGTTATACAAAGTGGGGTCATATTGATTCTTTCTTCGTTTCTTCGTTTCGCTCGATGGTACTTTGGTGAGTAATAGATATTTACGATTTTTATGCATAAGTTGGGTGCATGAAAATTTCAATAGATTTTTTATATTACACCATATTTCTTTACAACGAATGTTGTTATCTCTTTCACTCCCTCACTTTAACATTTGTGTTTTAATTTCTAAAGAATTGATGTAATAATTTACTCCACCTTTACCTTTTCTTTCTTTTACTTCTACAAGATCCAATATTACGGTTAGATTTTATTTCAATATTGAATTTGACTATCTCTTTTCCTCATATTCATACCTATGATTTTTATCAATTTTATTTAAAGATAAATAGGTGGAAATATTTTTAGAGTATTATAATAAAAAAAGAAGTCAAGCTGTTAAGTTAAAAAAAAAAAAATGGATTCCACCAAAAATTTAATTAAAAAATTTAATGGTCTTAATAATAAAACGATGATACACATCAAGGATCTCAAAATTTCATCCAAATACCCAATCATAAATGCAAAACGGGTGACAACCAAATATGGTACTTGTCTGCAGATTGAGCTGGACAACAACATCATGTTTTTACCAAACCGATACAATTCACTCACCGATGAGGAGGTTAACGCGTTGTGTACTGGAATATATTGCGTGTACAGAGAGGGAGAGAAAAATTTATTTTTAAATACCTTCGATGAGGTTGTGCAATTTATACCTAATGCACAGTATCCCATCTGGGAATAAATTTTTAAAATATTTAATCAAATAAAAATTATATAATAAACCAAGCAAAATAAAATATACACATAGTTTCAAAGATTTAATTTTTTGTCGTTTAATTTATTTCCATTTCGTTATTTCATACAGAAATTTGAGACATAAATGACCACAGTTAAATGTATTATACTTCTGATATTGATTGTAGTTGTATTTTATATTTTTTCCTAAATATTTAACTAATTCTAATGGAGGATGTAAATTTCCAAAGCTGTCGAAATATTCTTTTTGCTGATTGTTTTTGTAATATGCCACCCAGTGTGTTCCAGGTCCTGATGATAAATCTAAATTGATGATACCACATTCTCTTTTCCTCGGTCGTTTTGGTAGTGTATCCAACATAAATACTCCTCTAAAGTGTGAAATATTGGTTGAAAATTTTCTCAAGTCGACATCCGTTAATGGTCTATCAGGTAGCATTTTTAAAAGTTTTTTGGATTTTTATCGTAAACCAATCCATATCCCTTCTTATATGGTTTTAGGTAAAGACCCTTCCCCATTGCTACAGGTTCCATAATTTTATTATGTCTTGTTGCCTCATCAAGTTGATGTTTGGCATTCCTTGCAGCATTTACAGCTTTTGCTATAGCAGCACCTCCACTCGCTAGGCTTCCAATTGCACTCAAGGCAGTTAGAATTGGAATTATAGGTAATACCCCACCAATTTTTGGGACATTAATTATACGTGGTACAATAACTTGAGACTTTTTCCCCTTAAACGATCTGTTAATAGCTTTACGAGCAATCTTAATAGCAGAATTAATATCTTCAGGTTTTTCCTTTTTTATTATTTTTGTTGCATTTTTTATTGATGTAATGAAAAGCTTTCTTCCATTTGAATTATTTCTTTTTGAAGGTTTTACACACGCCTTTTTTTTCATCCCCAAACCAAATTTGGTTTTAGCTTTCATCGTGTTAGTAACTAAATATGCAAACGATTTCTCGGCAAGACTACTGTCTTTTGACCAAACTCTTTTCCAAGCTTTATGTTCAAGAATTTTATCCGCTTGATGTCTTTTCTTTATATCCTTACTTTTGGAATAAGCTATATCGTGATCCTTACAAGCAACATCCAAAGGGTTTATTCCTCTGTCACCTCGATCTAGACGTTTCTTTAGTTTCGTTCCAGGTCCACAATATTGATAGCCAGGAAGATGAATTTCAACAGGCAAGGAGTTTATTATATTATCTACTAAACCTTCTCCAATGAATGTTTTGTTATAATTAACTTCCTGGTTATATAGTATAACCATTTTATTCTATAATAAGTACTAAAATAAAACATTTTTTTTATTACATTCAGTTATAAAAATGCGTTTAGTTAAACAACATAAACAAATTTTTGTTCGCAATATTGATACTTCTTCGAGTGTCAACCCCAAAACAAGACATAGTTCCTTATTACCTAATACTATTCGCGCGCTTATAGTTGGTCCTTCAAACTGTGGAAAGACTAATGTTATGATAAGCTTGTTAGAAAGTCCTAATGGTCTTAAATTTAAAAACATCTACTTATATTCAAAGTCACTATACCAACCAAAGTATGAATACTTGAGGAAGCTAATATACCCAATTAGAGGGATGGGATATTACACGTTTTCAGATAATGAAGTTGTAATATCTCCCAATGAAGCTAAAAGCAACTCAATAATGATTTTTGATGATGTTGCGTGTGAGAAGCAGAATAACATACGCGCATTTTTTTGCATGGGTCGACATAAAAATGTTGATTCTTTTTATTTATGTCAAACTTATACAAGAATTCCTAAGCATTTGATTAGAGACAATGCTAATGTTATTATAATGTTTAAACAAGATGAAACAAACATGAAACATGTTTATAGAGATCATGTTTCGCGTGACATGGATTTTAAGAAGTTTCATGAAATTTGTCAAGAATGTTGGAAGGATAAATTTGGATTTTTGATGATAAGTAAAGATGATGAAATAAATAATGGGCGCTACAGAAAGCTATTTGACTATTTCATAACAATATAAAGTACTTCAATCAGCACATATATTTTAGTGCTAAACCTAGTTTTAAACATACTATAACAACTTTTTTAGTGAAATAACCTATCTCGCTCTATAAATTCGGTTTATTTTTTGTTGTGTTTTATCAACTTATTTATAAAACTACATAGAAGAGCTAAATGAAAATGGATGAAAAAGTTTTAAAGGAATTGATAAGGACAAGAAATGTATTAAAGAAAAAGTTACGCAGTATAAAAATTGATGACGTAGATACACAAGAACAACTTAAAGATACATTTAAACCTATAACAGATCCCCTAAAAACAATTATTAATACTCATATCTCTAACTTTAAAAAAATACCGAAAACAGAAAACCATGAATTTCAAACAGAAAATAAAAATATTAGAAGATTACCCTTTAACAAGTCACAATTCAATTTAGAGACAAGTACCCCAAAGAAAGTTATAGAAGAAACATCATTTAAGAAAGGGATATCATTTGATGCTATTCATGATGATAATGGTGATGATGATGATTTTTACTCTCAGTCTGAAACTATAGAGAATTCAAATAATGAAGAGTCTTACAATGACTTATCAATTTTGGAAAATAGAAATGAGTTAGATACTCTCTATGGTCCTCATAAGGGTCTTAATAATGAATGGAAATTCGGTGACAGCAACATCAAAATAAGCAAAGATAAAATTGAAATTGGAAATCAAATATGGGCTCTAACACCAGGTTTGTTCTCCTTAATGTTTCACAAAACACCAGAAAACTATGACAAATCTGAACTAGAAATCTACAAAAATATACTAATCAACACTAATGCTCACAGGAGAGACTACAAATCTGCTGGTCCAATTAAAGGAACGAGAGCATATAAGTACAAACATATTATTGGAAAATTGTTTAAAGAAAAAAGCGAGAGTAGTTTGGCAATACCATCACCAATTTCAAGAAAGGGTAATTACACGGGAAATGGTTTGATGAACCTAAACTCTCATAAACCAAACTATATATATTGGGATGATCCAAATGAGTTGGTAGATCGACTTAGACTATTACTCGCATCGCAAGGTGCAGGCCACACTAATCATAACAACGAGATTGTATCAATTATTGAAGAATTGTATGAAGCAAATATAATTGAAAAATAGTCTAATAGAATCATGTCCATCGATAAATTCGGACACTACCTCAATGATACAAGCGATAATATTTCAATGAAAAATGTATCTAAAGTGTTGGGGTTTTTTATGGATACAACTAACAACATTGACGTACAAAGCAAGAGGATTAAAAATGTGGCTAATGCTTTGGAAGACAGTGACGCTATCAATAAAATGTTTTTGCAATCTCAAATTACAAAATCTGGAGAAGAAATAGTTATACATTTAAAAGGAGTTATTGATGAAATTCATGAGAAAATTAATGATATAAAATTACTTTTTGATAAACAAATTGAAAAGTTAAGTAAACAAATTTATGAAGTACAAAATCATACATTCATATCAATGAACGAAAGTGAAGAAATAAATAATACCTTGAAGAATTACGAATACGAATCTATATAAAATACTAATGAGAAGAATATAAATTCCTAGGGATATGGTTATATCAGTTGCTTTAAATGTATCAACTGAAAACAATCCAATTCGAAAATAATGACAAGCTTAAAAAGAGACTTAGTAAATGAGCTACATAAACAAGCAAGAAAAAATTTTAGAAGTCGAAGAGTTGTGATGAAGGGTATAGATGATCTTTGGCAAGCAGATTTAGTTGAAATGGGGAACTATGCCTTATATAATAAAAATTATAGATATCTGCTAACTGTAATTGATACATTCTCAAAATATGCTTGGGCTGCACCACTTAAAAATAAAACTGCACTAGAGGTGACGCAAGTTATGAGAGGAATCTTCAAATTGGGTCGGATACCGAAAAACTTGCAGACCGATGATGGCAAAGAATTTTTCAATAAACATTTTGCAAATCTTATGAATGAATATAATATTAATCACTACTCAACGTTTAGTAGAATGAAAGCGTCAATAGTAGAACGATTTAATCGAACATTAAAAGGAATGATGTGGAAAGAATTTAGTTTTAATGGTTCATATTATTGGCTTGGTATCTACAAGGATTTAATCGATACATATAATAGAAAAGTACACAGCACTATTAAAATGCCCCCAATTAAAGTCAATTCTACAAATGAATATAAATTATTAAATACAGCCTACAACCACATAAAAATTTACAAAGTATCTAAATTTAATGTAGGAGATTATGTACGCATTAGTAAATATAAACACATTTTTGAAAAGGGGTATACCCCAAATTGGACAACCGAAATTTTTAAAATTAAAACAGTTAAAAATACATATCCAACAACATACCTATTGGAAGACTATCGAGGAAATCCTATTAAAGGTGGATTCTATGATGAAGAACTTACCAAAACTCAATTTTCCGATATATTTCTAGTTGAAAAAGTTCTTAAAACTAGAGGAGAGAAAGCATATGTAAAATGGTTGGGATTTTCAAATCAACACAATTCTTGGATTAATAAAAATGAAATATTGTAATTTTAAGAAAAATAAAAAAAAAAATGTATTTAGTAAGTTTTTATATCCAAAATAGAAAAAATAAAACGAATAAATAAACCAGTATTGTGCCAAGTTTTCTTTATTTACATTTTAAATGTCATAATGTCAATAACGTTAAGTTTGAACTCTACGTCATCGGAGCTAACAGCTAATTACTTTCCTCCAATTTGTTTGAATGGGGATTATGAGTATGCTTTAACTGACTTTCATTCCTACAACAGTATTCCAAATGTGGACATATATAACAATCATTTTCATATAGGTGATCATCTAATTGAAATACCAATTGGATCTTATGAGTTAAATGATATAGCTGATTACTTTAAAGAACAATACAAAAGTCATAGTTCAGAAAATGAAATTGATATAGAAGCTAAAAACACCACGATGCAAGTTAGAATTAGAAGCTCGAAAGAGCATATATATTTTAATAAGAGCAATACTATTGGAAAACTTTTAGGATTCAATAAAAAAGTTTTACATGCTAATGAGGATCACTACTCAGATCTTCCAGTTAACATATTCAAAGTCAATCTCTTGCGAATTGAGTGTAATATAGTAGCAAATACTTATATGAATACTTGTCCATCACATACACTACATGAGTTTGGGATTAACGTACCACCAGGGTATAAAATTGATGAGAATCCGAGAAATCTTATTTATTTACCAGTGAACTGCCGAGAGATAAGCTCACTAACTTTACGTGTAGTTGATCAGCACGGAGATTTAATTAATTTCCGAAAAGAGCAAATCACAATTCGAATACATTTAAGGGCGACTAAATAATGATAATATACAAAAACAAAATAACATACGCACCTAAAATATTCTTGCAACCTAAATCTCAATTAAAGAGGTCATTACAACGAAGCAATCTATCTCAAGCGAATAAAAATTTTCTTAGGTCTCTGAAATTTATATTGAAAAAATAATGTCTTCAATATTAGATGTTCTTGATAAACCCTTATCGGATGAAAGTATAATTAAAAAGGATTACCACACATATACACCATACCTACAATCTTATAATAATAATGATGAAATCCGCATTTCAATACAAAATCAAGATTTATATATTCTACCTAGTGAAAGTTTTATATACGTAGAAGGCTGTATTGTAGATGATAACAATAAAAAATTTGAATCTTCTTCATCCAATTTTAAGGTTAAAAATAATTTTGTTGCATATCTCTTTGATGAAATTCGATATGAACTTAATGGTATTGAAATTGATCATACAAGGCATTTGGGGACTTCAAGTACAATAAAAAATTTAGTTTCTTTATCACCAACAGAAAGCATTGGCATGCACAATGCTGGATGGAACAAAATTGATAATGTTAACCTTATAAATGGTTATTTTAATTTCTATGTGCCTCTTAAAATTCTTCTAGGATTTGCTGAAGACTATAATAAAATCATATTAAATGGTAAACATGAGTTAATTCTTTTGCGCAACAAGAATGATGGAGATCTTTTGTATTCAAGTGTTTCCACTGACAAAGCCAAATTGAGAATTTCAAATATTTCATGGAGAATTCCCCATGTACAACTATCCGATCTAAGTAAATTGAATATGATTAAATTAATTAATGCTGGTGCTTCTATACCCATGGCATTTCGTAGTTGGGATTGTCATATTAATCCACAACTCAATGTAGGAACTAGTCATATTTGGAATGTTAAAATGGCTGCAAATAGAGAACGCCCCCGTTTCATTCTAATTGCTTTTCAACATGAAAATAAATTTGTACATTGTGATTTAACTAATTTGAAAGTGCATTTAAATTCAGAATCATATCCTTACGATGATCTAAATATAAAATTTAAAAATGAACGTTATGCTGTTTTATATGATATGTATCTAAGATTTCAACAAAACTACTACTTTAAGAACCCCAACCACTTCTCACATCACAAGAGTTCAAAAACCAAGCACCAGTAATAGTAATAGATGTCAGTTATCAAAACGAATCTATCGGTAGCGGACCTATTGATATAAAAATTGAATTTGAAACCGCTACTAACATTCCTGCTAATACATCAGCTTACTGTATTCTCATTCACGATCGCATAATAGAATACATATATACCATTAAAAGGACAAGTTCGTAAAGTTTTGTAAATTGTAAAATATGAGAGATAATATAATTTTCGTCGACTTGCAAGGTTTTAAGGATAACTATAATAGATTCATTGCAAAGGAAATAGCAATTGTTTTCAATTCTAAGGAACACAACAATTTCATCATAAAATCACCATTCGATTTTAAATACTTATCAGCAAAAAAGCAGCAAGAAGCGAATTGGTTAATAAGAAATTACCATCATCTGAATTGGAATGATGGATCAGTATCTTTCGGGAGTGTATGCAAATTTCTAAAAGATAATGTAAAATATTCGAAAATCTATATTAAGGGTGAAGAAAAAAGAAAGTGGTTAGAAAAAATGCTACAAAAAAGAGTTTTTAATATTGAAGATACTGGGTGTAAAAGCTTCAAACAGATGGCATTAAATTATCCAGAATATCATTATTGCAGTTATCACAGCTATGGTGTTTGTGCTTTAAGGAATGCTCTTTTACTTGAAAAAAGAAAATTTACATTAAAATAAAAACACATGTCCTTTATTTGTTTGTAAAATATACATATTTTTATTTATAAGCATATACATATATATATATATATATATATATATATATATATATATATAAAGGTTTTTATTTGTATATTATAAGAAATAATGAACTTATAAATAGAATATTTACATATCATGTGCTTAATGCTATTTCTTATAACTAAAGTTAAATAAATAAAATATATATTAAAAACAAAAAAAAAACTTCCTATTAATAGTAAAAAATAAATTAATAAACTTACAGTAAAACAATATTTTTTATTTACATATCAAATTACAATTGGCGAAAGATAAAATTAAGACTGATGTAAAAATCCATAGGTTATATTTATGAATGGATAATAAATGAAATACAAAAATATATAAATATGAATTATGTGTATCTTTTTTCTTTCTATTTTAAATAGTTTCATGTTTTTTTTTTTCTTTTAGGAAATAAGTAGGTGGTCATCATTTTTGGATTTGTACTTTTTTTTTTTTTTTAACTATCTTATTGCCTACAGAGAAATCTTAAATTTTTCTAAGGTGTGTTTTGAGCATTGGAAAAATTATTGTTACTCATAAAAATTGTCCTTGAAAGATTATAAATGCACATTTAGTTTGACTAAAAAATTGGTAGTAAAACACCTTAAGCAAACACTGTAAACTCAAAAGTACTTAGTAATCTCAAGAGAGACATATTTGATTATAAAAAGAATATAGAAACCATTTGGAATACCAATTATTTTCCAATTTAAAAATCTTGTAAATATATTTCAAAAACCAATTTAAAATATATTTTTTAACATCAGTTATTTTCCAATTAGAAAATCCCATTCAGAAAGCAAAGTAAAATAGAAAGCAACAGAAAAATCAAATTTTAATACACACTAATATAAAATATATGATAATTATTTTCCCTACCCACTACTCATCACCAATCACCTTTTAGAAAAGAAAAAAAGAGACACAAACTTCATTTTAGTTTTAACAATATACAAATATCAAAAACTAAATCCACCCCTAAAACTAAAAGCAATCAGCTACATTAATATTAATCACGTCTTAAAAACACACACACCAAACTAATCAATTTAAACAACCAGGTAGTATAAAACCCCAAAAACAAAGAAAATCTTCTAACTATAACCAAAAACAACCTTCAAAACTTAAAACACACACCCACAAAAATATCCATTGTCAACGATCATTCTCATTACCTAAAATCATACACAATTTCCCAATGTAGGTGTTTAACACACAAAAAATTCCAATTGGAATTTTCTCATATACATACATACAAAATCAACCCTCAAAACTACAAAAAACACATAAAGAAACATAATTATCAAAAATTGTTGATGATCTCTCATAAAAGTGGGCGGAGCTCTAGAGCCTGTCTCTTCCTCTCTCTCTCTTCCTCTCACTATCTGTCTCTCTCTCTTCCTCTCTCTATCTGTATCTCTCTCTCCTTTGATTGACTAACATAGAAAATAAATGACAATTGCTCTCTTCTGATTGGTTAATACAAAAAGTGGGCGGGAGCAAAATATGCCACGCCCTTGGAGCATTGGTTTGTATGAAAAAAGTGTCACCGAAGGTACACAAATATACTACTGATAATTACATTAATATTTTTAAAAATTTAAATATCAATTAAAATTTTAATGAAGTACTTTTTACACCGCTGTGCTTAAAATATAATAATAAAAATAAATGCAAACAATTTTTTTTGGGTATAACTCAAGCTTAGCGATTAGAGAAAATATGGTTTAAAATTCTTTTATTCATAAAATATAGGCGCTGGTTCTAGTAGTATTGCAAGTTTTGAAGTTTATGTTTGCTTTGCTTACTTTTCTATTATTTTTTTTTTTTAGTTTCAAAAAAGGACAAAACATCGATTCTGTTTTAAAATTTACTTACAAATTTCGACACAGCAAACGTTTTTCAAATGTTTTTAAAAAATTTATAAAAATCGAAATCGGATTTCTATACGGAAGTAAAAAAAAAAATACTTTTCAAATGCAAATATTTACCAAAATTACAAAATTTAATAAACAGTTGCATGAGCAAGCTTATCTAATTAGAGTGCTCATAAGCTCATGAGCAATTGCTCATACTCGAACACAAACTAGCTTATTGAACACATGCCTACCCATTCCATACTATTAGTGAGCATTGCCCTGTTAGTATCATAAACGCAACGAGAAGACCAAGTAAGACGAACTTTCTATATTAGTGAGCGCCTCATCATTTGTCTCGTGTTCGAAACACTCAGTGTGCTTTGTTTAGTGATTGTGTAGAAATATTTTATAATTCTTAGTGCGTTTTGTTGGTACTAGTGGTTTTTTTATATTTCTTAAGAAATGAACAGACATGAATTCAATGAAATCTATACATATAGTAAAACAGTAACTCATTTCCTGTCTGTCTGTCTGTATTTCTGTCTGTGTTTGCATCACGTCTGGATCTACTGGATGGATTTTAACAAAATTAATTTTTACCTTAGTAACCTTATTCCAATAAATTATACTTTTTTATGTGAAAAAAGTCTCATTTCCACGAAAAAGCGGAGAATAGTCTGTGAAAATATGCGGATTTTTTTATGGATTTAAAGGTACTGCAGCGGGTTATTTTAAACACGGTTCAGATGGCGCTGATTTAAAATGACAAAATATTAAATACTTACTGCCAAACAGGCAATTGAATAAAATTTGTATTTGAATTGTATTTTTACTTTGTGGAATTATATTGTTATTTAAATATTTTAAATAACTTTTAAAGAACTTTATATTTATTTTTATTTTTAGAATCTATGTATAAAAAAATAAGTTGCATTGTGTTAGTAATTGATGTGCTCTGGAATGCGTGAATCGATTTTGTTTCTTCTGCAAAGTCTATATGAAAGGTGACGTCAATACCAAGGCTTTTATGTATAAACGGTCTCTGTATGTGTTCATGAATTATAGCCGGAATAGTTGACGTGGTACCGCCCATACAAAGTGAAAAATTATTATCGTGTTCCTGGCGAACTGCAATATATAGCGCCTTGAAACTTTGCAAGAGTAGCCTTTTTGCTATGACGCATAGTCTGCCAAAATACAGAATGAATTGGGACAGTGGGCGTGGTACCTCCCATACAAAGTGAAAAATTATTATTGTGTATATAGAGAACTATAATAGGTATAGTCTTCAAAGTGGGTACAAATAAACCCTACACCCATGCGTATACTCCAGGAAAACGTAGGCTAAAGTGGGACTGTGAGCGTGGTACCCCCCATAAAAAGTAAAAAATTATTATCCTGTATCTAGAGAACTGCATCAGGTAGCGCCTTAGAATTTTGCATCAGTAACCCCCATATTAAGATTGTGTAGAGAAACACAGACTGAATTAAAATGGAGGGTGTGGTACCTCCTATACATTATTATCGCGTACCTAGAGAACTACGTTAGGTATAGTCTTGAAACTTTAGACAAGTAACCCTCACTATATTCTGCATAGTCTGGGAAAATACAGACTGGACAAGAATACTGGGAATAGCACATCCCATTAAAACCCAAATATTTTATCGTGTTAATACGTATAGTCTAGCACAAAAACTGATGGGATGGGAACATTTTTGACTTGAGAATAGCGTGTGTTTTCGCGTTAAAGGTTGGTCATACTTATCTTCCAAGTGTTTATTGTATTTTTTGTGGATAGGTGTTGCGAAGCGCAACATAGCTAGTTGTATATAAATATTAAATATTTACAATTTTTATTAGTCGAACTATTTATTTTACATACAGATAAAACTTTTTAAATCAAGCTTAAGTTCGTTTTTATTCTATCTACGAAAGAATAAATTAAATTACAAATTAGGTGATTTTATTAAATATCCCAATTTTTTGTTAATAATATCACCTAATTTTTCAAAAAATTTCATCTGTATTTTATATAAATTTAAGAATGTCATCCAGATATAGGGGTATTTTTATATATAGTAAATACGTAAGAGTCTTAAAAGTTGCTATAGATTACTTTCAAAGCAAAAGCAAACAAAATATTGTCAATATATTGTCAAATATATTAAGCGTCTTGTGTGCTTCGTGCTTTGTGTTTATGCAGTGCTTAAGCTCAAATACGGTGTCGCTACTGAAAGAAATGGCAATAAAATCTAATTCTTAAGAAATAATGAGCTTAAAATGAACGTAATGTCGGTAAAAAGTTCTGTGTTTTTCGTTTGTACATTCGTTCTATGTTTTTGTTTCACTGAAAGAAAAATCCTGCTTGTACTCGCCCAAAATTATTGTCATTATGTCTAGCATTTACTCATACTTATTCAAACTTGCTAACGCCAACTCTGCAACCTCATCGCATTAAGCTCGTTGGTCTTCGGTTTTTATTATCGTCTACTCATCGTTACTTTTTTGTAACGTTTATTTATTTACATTTCTGATTAACATTAAACTATATAAACACTAGTTAACAATACAAATTCGAAATATACAATGTCCCATAAAAGAGCTCTCTAGTATAATTAAGATTAAAAATAATTACTTTTTTAGATATAAATTATATTTACGTACTTCAAATGGAGAATATATTATTTTATTTTATTTATTGGGAATGAAATACTTCGTCTGATCGTGAATAAAATATTATGATGAGAGTCTCATGAGCTTCACGTGCTCATGCACTGACTGAAAAAATTGAAAATCAATGCAAGAAAATTGGTTTAAAATTTCTTCCTGCTAACGTCTACAAGGACCAAATTAAAAATACTATGTCGGATGTTTAATAAAATTTACAGATTTGTTTGATTTTTAGCCAAATTAAAAGGGTTAGGGACCCGTTGGATATCAGGACTATAGATTATAGTCTGGTAAAGTAATTTGAAAGATGGTTTCAATTGTACCAAAAATATTTATGTCAACCAACATGAAGGCGTTCAAATATATGGTTACCGCGATGTAAGCATACGACAGGAATTCCTTAACACTTAGAGGGGCAAGTGTAGAGTCGAAAACATTTAGGCCACATCGAATAGTAAGATCTAAACAACCTTTTTTGTTTAAATGAAATATTTTTAAACAAGAAAAAAAGTCATTATTGCGAAAGGAAATCCGATTTACAAGGATTTAAAAAAACTGCCCAGAATAAATGTCAATCTTAATCTTAGGAAATTTTAAAAAAAAAGCTACTCAACTTGTTTAACGTACCATAATAATATTACTGATCATGAATCATACCTGACCCTAAATCATTAAGTTCTTAAATACTTATTTAGGATTTCAAACAAGAAATTTGCATTTTACTGTATTTGTTGTGCTTGTAAAACATGTTCCAGAAGTTTTCGCAGAAAATTTTAAAATTTAATTAACTTTTATGCACACATGTACGTATGATGAATATTATTTATATTTCTTAAAAAAACTATATTACTCATACGTAAGAAGTTATTTCTAAACACAGTATATTTATTATGTATACGCCTTAAGGTTCATCTTATACGAAATTAAATATTTAATTGGTAAAATCTTTATGTTTTTTTGTTATTACACAATATTTTTTTCTCTCAGATACAATAACAATCGTATACATTTTAAATGAAAAACAAAATTGATTTTTCTTTTTATATTCTAAATTCTATTCAAATATTTTATTACTTAATTCTTTTTTTATTTAATATTTATTTCAATTTTGTCGTACATATTGGGTATAGAATGCAAGAGTTTTATAAAATATTATACTTTATTTAACAAAAAAGATTTTAATATATATAAACACATTTTTATCTTATCGAATTGAAATAAATAGAATAACATTTGTTGTTAAAATAAAAAAAAAATAAAAATGGTTGTTAAAAAGGACAAGAAGAAAAGGAGACGTACAATTGTAATATAATAGAAAAATTCTAAACTATTGCAGGTATTTTTTTATATACTTTAGTTATACTAACATAATCTAATGACAAATGCACTTTTTATATGTTTTTTATGCACAGGCGATCGGGCAGAAAATTATTGAATGTATCATAAAGTTATTTAAATTGGATGCATTTTTCTTTTCTTGAAATTGTAAAGGATTGGAATTGTATGTTTTAAAGAAAGCCGAGAAAGTTATTTGAACATAATAGATGTACTTTAAGCTGTGTATAACTGCATTAGTGACAGATCGTGGACACTTCAAGTATTATCTGGCCAAGATGAAAACCTAAGAAAGAAGCACTTTAGCGATTGTGTCAGGAAAAGGCTTAAAAGTTAGGGTTTGTAGGGCGTAAATGTCTAGCACCGTCTAGCATTACATAATGACCGTCTAGCATTACCAATGACTGTATCACATATGAATGCCATAGGGAATCTAAGGCTTAGACAAATGTTAGCAATTACGAGAGACTATGGGATGGAGAAGATGATCGACACCTAGCAGGCGTCTTAATGAAATTACTGTATTCGAAAGTAAAGCCTAGAGAATCAGTGAATGTAAGGTAGTGATAATTTATTAATCGAAATATTAAATATGGGAATATTTTTTCGATGAAGAAGTCACGCATATGATTGTCGAAAGTACCGCTGCTTGTCAAACAATGGTTTCTGGTTTCGTTACAGAAAACATTTGTTGAAATCTTGTATCTTACAGGATATAACACTTTGTCTACAATCCGATGATGCTGGTCCAATCTAACATCTCTGGGAGTTAAGATTATGAAAGATGCAATCTGTTAAGATAGATTCGAACAAATACAACACAATATGTATACACGTTTGTGACAATAAAAATCTTTATTCAAGTGATAAATGTGCCAAAATTGCATGCAATTTTTTTTATTTGCTTACAATTTTCAGTGGACGAACAGATGTTTGCATGCACGATTGCCACTCCTTGTAAATGCTTATCAAAAAGAAACCCATACGATTTGGTTACCTGGGTCTTAGCTTCGGCGACAGGATTAACAGGATATTGTTATTCTTTTATTTCATATAATGCCACTTGTGCTTGGTCTTGTAGAGAACGTGCTCTTACGATTATTGGAAAATATATCTAAACCAAACCAACACAATATTACCAGCTACAAGTTGTTTAGAATCTTGACTCAAAATGGATATTTGGCAACAGGCAGCGTTCGCAACAATCGCATCAATCATGCACTATTGGATGTAAGAATATTGATGAAAAGGGAGCCTCGATGTTCATCAGGTCATCATCATATAAATATACATACAAAAACCCGTAGAAAAATTGTATAAAATTCTTTCCAGAACCAATCATGTTGAATTTTTTTTACACTGTAAAATTGCCACATTTTTACTTTTTATTGGAGAGCCCTATTAGGCTCTACAATTTTTTTAAACTAATGCCATCCTTCCTATATCTGTCTATGGAAATAGATTTGCGATACCTCTAACCTGATTCTAACTAGAATTTTTTTAAGACATTTCTACTTTTGGGTATTTTTATACCCATCGTGTAGAGTCTTTGATGGGTTTGATCGCACCAACTTAAACATTAATGTTTGATTTTCATTTTTAAACACTTATTTTTTTCTAAAAAAATAATTATTTTCTTAAGACACAACATCAAAATGTCAACATATGATTTTCAAGCATTAGTTTCTAAATTTTGAACTTATCAGCTTTTTAATATTATAACTTTTTTATGTCTGTACTCGGCATACTCAAACACACATTCTTATGTTTAACTAAAAAAAAAAACAGATTTATGTACACTTTTACTCATATAAACTAACTTATGAAACTAACTAACACACATACAAATATTTGCAAACGTCTACTCCCACACACACACACATACATGCATACATTCACTTGCTTAAGTTCATCATCTTATTTTAGACTATTAAAAAAACTCATATTTCTTTAGTGCTGGCAAACAAATTTTTAAAAATGTCTGCAAAATAATAAAATGAAAATATCCTTTGGTGTGTTTTTCTTTATAAATGAAATTAATATAAACGAAAGATGTTCTTTTTTTAGCATTTTAACATTTTTTGTTTCAATTTTGTTAACATAGATACACATTGAGAAACTACAACAGGGCACTGTGGGGAAAATCATCGGAATAAAACTGAAGAAATAGCAAGCTGTAAACGAATTTTCAGGTGCGAAATTCCCAACTTTGAGATCACATAGCGCCATCCCTGGAAGATGTATCCCAACCCATCTCTACAACTTAAATTCATATGCTCCTCTGTTATATTTATGTAAAATTGTTGATAAATCGGCCCAGCCGTTTATAAATGACAAGGTTATTTCCAAAATATTTTGAATCTCCCCCACTGTGCAGTTTAGTTTACGTTGCTTAATCTTTAGTCTAATAAAAAAGTTTTCATATTTTTATGCAAAAAAAAAAAAAGAATTGTTGTGGTTAGAAATTGTTCTCTTTAAAAGAAAAATTACTTAATAAAAAAAATTGTGGAAAGGTTAGACAGAAAGTTTAAAGGTTGTTGACGAAGACGAAGACATTTTTGATAAACTTTAGAACTTTTGTATGCAACTTTGGTATTAGTCTTAGTTTTATTTTTCTATTTTATAACTTCATATATTTTTTTTATAACTAGAATTATAGTTGGTATTTAAATTTAAAACCACTAAAAAAAATTAATTAGTTTTATCTGATCCAAAAAATCTTTGAGGACATTGCAACGTTTTGGCTTTCTGACGGTTAAAAATGCATGGAATTTGGAAAACGCTTGAATTAACTACAATAGTTATTTTCAGGATAAGGAGAGAAAAATATAAACCTCAAGCCCTACTTCAAAATACATTTAAATGTTAATAAATGGTTTGTAGCGATTGCGATATAGCCAAAAAAATTTTAAGATACAAATATTATTTTAGGGAAGTGTTTGCGAAAATTATTTTTCTATTAAAAATTTTAAACGCAAAAATATTTACAGGTTGAATTTGTAAATTATAAAAATGTTATAGAATAAAAAATAAAGATCCAGCTTATGCAATGATTTGAAAAAAATTGCTTTAAAAAAGTTTTCTTTTATCGAATACGGTATTACGGTCTGTTCTTATCTTTTCTTTTTTCCTATATTTCTGTTTTAAAGTTTGAAGTGGTATTTAAAATAAAAAAGTGGTGTATAATTTGTAAATTTGTAAAATTGTGGAATGTTTGTAAACATTTTTTAGCACAATTATTATCATAAATTTTATATTTTTCTTAATACAAATGAGCCACTAAAAAATTCTGAATACAAAGATAAAAATCATCGTCTAAAAATAAAGTGCAGGTTTTTACATGGCCGTGTAAATTCAGTGAAAGTCAATCTTTTTTAATTTAAATCATTATCTTAGAGTTGTGTAGGTCATCAATGATCTAGTTCATTTGAACTTATCACTCAACTAACGTAAGTGAACTAATCACCACTCCATCAGCCCACCAGTTCAGTCAACTAATTAGTTCAGTGAGCTCACCAGTTCAGTCAGCTCACTAGTTCAGTCAGATAACTATGATAGTCAGCTCACTTATTCGGTCGGCTCACTCATTCGGTCGGTTCACTAGTTTAGTCAGCTCATTAGTTCAGTCAGCTTGCCAGTTCAGTCAGCTCACTACTTCAGTCAGCTCACCAGTTCAGTCAACTGTCTAGTTCAGTCAGTTCACTAGTTCAATCAGCTTACCAGTTCAGTCAACTAACTAGTTCAGTCAGCTCACCAGTTCTGTAAGCTCACTAGTTCAGTCAGCTAACTAGTTCAGTCAGTTCACTAATTCGGTCGGCTCACTAATTCGGTCGAATCACTAGTTTAGTCAGCTCATTAGTTCAGTCAGCTCACCAGTTCAGTCAGCTCACTACTTCAGTCGGCTCAATAGTTCAGTCAGCTGACTACATCAGTCAACTCACTAGTTCAGTCAACTAAGTAGTTTACCAAGCAAACTAGTTCAGTCACCTCACTAATTCATTCTGCTCACTATTTCAGTCAGCTCACTAGTTAAGTCAGCTCAGTAGTTCAGTCAGCTCACTAATTCAGTCGGCTCACTAGTTTAGTCAGGTAATTAGTTCAGTCAGCTCACCAATTCACTCAGCTCACTAGTTTAGTCCGCTCATATGAAGAAATTTGATTGTAAAAAATGTTCTATGTAGAAAAGACTCACGAGTCACACATTTTTATCGAAGAAAGTTTTCTTTGGACACAATTTAAAAATATTATAGTTGTCAATTTTTTTTAATTAAAAGAAATTTGCGTTATTCTGAAATAAATTTAGAGTGCACGGTTTTTTTTCAGATAATTTTGATCTAGAGAAATTAGGAATTAACGTATTTCTTCCGCAGAAATCTTCAAGTCATGAATTTTCCTTCAGCGACACCTAATAATTTCCACCACGGTGATTATTGTTATGCCGCACCCTCTCCTCCGCTATACGACTATCCTACATTCATTACGCCTACAATAGTTAGATCAAAGCAAGTAAAGGTTTAAAACTTTAAATATGCGACCCTTTATTGACACATACCCGCTACCTCTTGCTGAGCGTTGTGCGCTGCTGACTTTCCTGGGTCTTAAAAAAGGTATTTTATGTATGACCATAATCGAAGCAAAAAAGGCATGAAAACCACAAAAAAGTAAATCCAATATAGCCCTACCACCCAAAGGGTGATCCTGGCAGCGCCACAACTCGGCATCTGTTGGTCGACGCTGAAATCATTGGTAAAATAAAAATATAAACAACAAAACCGAAGAAAAACCAACTCAATTTTAACCCCAAACAACCACCTCCCCCGAAAAGGGCCCATCCCTGGGCACCGTATGACCGTCCTGCAATCCATACTGATTTAGAATGGTCAGACATTAAAAAAAACAATCAAAAATGTTGCTCATAAAGAAATTTAATACAAATTCAAAGCAAAAAAAAACCTTATAACAAACACAAAATCGCCCCTTCCAGTGGGTTATCTCAATTATTGGTCGCCATATAATATTTAGTGACAAAAAAAGCAAACGGAAATGACCACAACCGAAAAAATAAAACATCCTGTAAAATGTAAAAATAATGCTGAATTGCAATAGCAAAAGTTTCGATACTATGCCTGGCACATTAGATATCTTAAATTTTATGTACCTCTTTTGGTGCGCCTTATCAAAGTTGATTTCAACCCAACAACTTACAGACATTGCATAATCAACTTCTTTATGTATAAGGATCCAGAATATATATACTTTATAGTGTCGAAATTTAATATTCTAGAAATAATACATAGAATGACAAACTTATATCTGAGCCCTTGATTTTGAAAGTGGTATAAGTCAAAAACAATCAAAACATAATCTGAATTAGTTCAAAGTATGCCATGAAAATTAAGTTGATAAATTGAGTTTATTTTTTGGTTGGTAAACAAAATATAGTTACTGTATATTTTAATAGTGGCACAGGTCAGTCTGTTTTCAAAGTTTGGCAAAATAATTATTATTAATTTTGTCATGTCTTCAGGTAGTTCAGTAAGATCAGGACAGATCATGTTAATGTAAAAATGCTATATTTATAGTTATTTGTAGACATTATAAGGCGCAGAAGTATAATAGAATTATGTAAAAAGAGAAACCCATTTTTGGAAGAACAAATGGCTCAGAAAGATTTCATTTCGACGACACAAATGGAAGAATCAACGACTAATAATAAGAGAAACACCAATAGAGAAGTTGTGTCTTGGCTAAAAATACAATTGATCATATTTCTAAAAAATTCTCCATATAAGGTGTTTTATAAAACTTCTTTGGATGATAGATCTGATGGTGTTAGACCTTTCACCTACAAGAAGAAGGCCAAGAATATACGAAAATATTGATTTGCTTCCATTATACACAACCATTAGACCCATAAAAGAAGAAAAACATAAAGATACGATTGATTTACTATGCTATATCCCACCAATTTTCCACAAACACTTTATATCCGTAAATACTAAAAAACAAAAATAAAGAAAAAATGTTTGCTTGGTAGTATAATATAATAATTCTTGCAAAAAAGAACCGACTACAAAACAAATATGTGCATCAATTCTCAACTAAAAATTTAAAAGGAAGTTATCTGTAAGAACTAATACCCAAATCAAATACTTTTATACTTGTTGCTCTAACCGACATAGTAATATACGTTCTGTACATTCAAATGTCTATCCGTAACGGTTAAGCAGATAAAGCCATATACGACAAATTACGTCAGATTTGAGGACACCCTTTATTTTTTTACACTTATTATTACTGACACAGTAATAAAAATTAACGATTCCAAAGATATGGCCATATACCTTAAACAATATCAACTAGGGGACACCCTTTAATGTGCAATTATAAATTAAACACTAATTTTTAAGGACAGTTTCTTTGTGAATTCAAATGTGTGTCTAAAACGCTTCAAAAGTTTGGCCATATGCATCAATTTACATCAACTATTGAGACACCCTTTATAACTTTAAATATTTATAAATGTTGTTATACGGGACATAGTAGTGGAGATTCTGTCTAATTATCAAGTGTTTGTCTATAACGGTTCAAAAGATAGGGCTAGATAGGTAAAATTATATCAATTATGGGGACACCCTTTAGTTTCCAAATTTAAATTATATACTTGATGTTATAACGGACTTAGAATTACAGGTTCTTTGTAAATTTCAACCGTCTCTCTGTTGTGGTTCAAAAGTTTTGCAATAAACATCAAATCACATCAATTATTGGGACACCCTTTAACTTCTAACTATAAATATTTAATTTCTGATTATAAATATTGGACATTCTGTTCAATTTTCAAGTGATTGTCTACAATGGTTCAAATCGTTCATATATTTAAATATGGGGACACCCTTAATTTTTAAGCTTATTTTTTTATTAATTTCTGTTATTGGCAGCTATAGTAATAAGCAGTTTTTTTAAATTTTAAAAGAGTGCCGTTTACGGTTCATAATACACGTAAAAAACACTTATGTTGTATGGGGACACCCTTTAATTTTCAAAATTCTTAACTTCTTTTAAAATCGGACCAATCTGTAAGCATTTCCTTTCTAATAAAGACAAAATTTTTAAAATCGGTTCAGAAATGACTGAGTTCTGCGGGCACAAACATAAAAAAATAAAAGCAACATTCAGACGAATTGATAACCTCCTTCTTTTTTTGAAGTCGGTTAAAAAAGAAATGGTGTTTAAAAGTGCAACACAATTTCAAAAAGCTCTATCTCGTATCAAATATAATATACAAATTAAAATTTCTTATATCCTATTTCTTTGATAAGTTTGTTTAAATAGAAAATTAATAACAATTGAAACTACCTAGTAGATAGATACGAAGAGTACTGATGACGGACGTAGAAAATCCATTCCGCTCTGCTGGTGTCTAATTTTTTCTTTATCTCTTTATGATTAAGAACTAAAGCCTAAAGTTACAATGTAAGGAATTGGAATAAAATGTTAATTTCTAATAAAAATTTTTCCTTGATGGTTTTAGTAATTTTTTAAGTCATGCAGTTAATTTTCATTTCATTTCAATCCTTCAAAACCACATTTTGGTTATAAATTTCACAATCATAATAAATACTTATTTGTTGGCACTATTTCATTGTCAAAATATTTTATTCCACAATACAAAAATATTTTTTAATCCTTAAAATTCAAACCTCCTAATATCTCGAAAAAAGAAATATATAAATTACACAGTGCAACATGGAAAAAAATAACCATATACGGACACCACTACGTGACAAAAGACCAAAAAAAAGACTCCTGTCTTATAAACTTCTAGGAATGATTCTTAACACCGTTTAGGTAGCGCTTAGGTAGCCGGGAAATTTTTCACTTTTGCGGCTACCTAAGCGCTTCCTAAACGGTGTTAAGTATAATTCCTAGGAAGTTCATATGTTCTAGAAAGTTGTTAATTGTAGTTGATAATCTTCTTTTTTGTAGTTGATTGTTTCCTTGAATTTTGAACGGTTTGCTACCTATGGACCTGAACAGGGGAAAAAAGGTAAAAAAAAAATTGAATTTTTTAAAGTTTTTTGCGATTTTGACCTTGAAGATGAAGTTTTTTTGATTTTATATGTTAACAATTTTTGTTCTTTATGACAAGAGCTACAACTTTGCCTTAGAGAGTACAAACGGTTTGCAAAATATGAGCTTGAGTAAATGATAATTTTTTTGCCAAAATGACATCGAGGCCCCACATTTTTGAGCACCCATAAAAAAAACCTGGAGGACTTTGGACAAAACGGGGAGACAGGGGTCTTTTTTTTGGTCTTTTATCACGTAGTGGTGTCCGTATATGGTTATTTTGCCATGACTTAAAAAATTACACAGTGTGTTATCAAGGGCTCATATATCCTTTCCACCTGTGGTGAAGCGTATAAAAATAGAGAAATTAATTTTTGCAGTAAATTTATGAGGGTTATGTTATAATTTTGAAGTCACACATTTTATTTTCATAAACAGAAAAAAATGCCCATCTATATTGAAGGCTTTAATTTATTTCAGATATATAAATTTAATGAAATTTTGATTGAATAAATAAATTTTGAACTTTATTTTATTCTCATTATGTATTTAATTAAATCAATTAAAAATTAGAATATTTATATGTGGAAGTAATTAAAACCTTTAGGTTGAGCTTAGGAGGGTTATGGCAAAAGTGGAAACGGTACTCAAAGGGTCCTTTAATTGGAATAAACAATTTTTGTAGGAATTTTACCCTGGATTCATTATTTATTTTTTACCTTATTTTGTTCAATTATTTATACCTTCGATTTTCGTGTTCCACTTTTCTAAATATGTTAAGGTGTGTATGTATATTGAAACACTTCCTTTCAAAGTTTTGTTGTGTTGCTTTGTGTTAGCTTTAGCATTGTTAACTTTCGCTATTGTTAAAGAAAGTAACATTACTGTGTTCCATGTCTTTATAGTAGACTTAATGTGTTAATGGGCTTTTTATGTTACAAATGAGTTCAAGTTTTATGATTTGATTTTTATTTCGATTTGTATTCTATAACAAAACTCATATATAAACCTTAGGAAAGAAACCTTCACAATCCAACAGAAACGTCCTTTAACTTTCGCTCTTATTCTAAAAAAACAGGCTGATATGAATGGGTTTGTATAAGTGAGTGAGTGTATGTGTAAACGTATGTAGGTTATCTTAACAGTTTAGGAAGTCGTTTTTCATTTCGCGCATAAATTGTTTCTGATTGAATTATTTTTACTTTGCTTATTTTATTTGTTATTTCTATTTGTTGTTTTTTCTTGTATATAAATTTAATGTTTTATTTTCGGGTGTTTTATTCGATTTTTGTTCTCTATTATTTCATTCATATTTCATTTCGTATGATGTTTTTTCAGCTTGTTATTTTTTATGTGATTATTAGATTCGTAATGCTTGATTTGTGCTGCTGTTCATTTTCACATTCATTGAAATTGTTCATGGTTTTATTTTTGTGTTCAAGTTTTTTTGGTTTAAAGATTTATAAAAATATTTTTTATAAATTTTGTTTTTGTGGTTTATTAAACGTGACAAAATTTAATATGAGTTAGAAGCAAAACCCATTCAGCATCGAGTATAAAATGATTTAATGTTTTTTTTATTATTTTAAAAGAGAAGTGAAAAGATTTTAGGACGAAAATTAATACCTAAATATTTTTGTGCGTTAAGCTAATAAATCAGTTAAGTGTGAGTCAGCCTTACACAGGTAGGGTTCCATACTATGTTCAGTATAATTTATTTTTGTCTTATAAGGCACCATTTAATTTTTAATTAAAGATATTGTAAAATGTATTCAGTATATTTTTTAAGTGTCAGCCTATGACTCCAACCCCCACAGGGGTTGGAGGTGGGGTCTATATAGAGGAATTTGGAATCAAGATGTGTTTCAGACTCCCAAATGTATGTAATGTTCTACAAGCAGAAATATCTGCTATCAAAAAAGCGGCGAACTGGCTTAGGTATCACAGAATATCGAATAGGGATATCTGGTTTTGTACCGACAGTAAAGCTGCCATTATGTCCCTAAAAGGTGTGTTCAGCACATCAAATCTCGTCCTAGAATGCCGGACATCCTTAAATGCGATGGCGGAAAATTCAACGGTCACCCTTAAATGGGTGCGGGGACATGGGACTACCTTAGGCAACAATGTTGCTGACGAACTAGCAATGAAGGGAACTCTGCTTCATGATGGCGCCATTGACGTGTATTGTGGCATTCCCCTCTCTGCGTGGGGGCAACGAATAAACCGTGCTCTTTATGACCTAGCCCAGGCCAGATGGTCCAATGAGTCTGGCCCTTACTAGATCAGAAGACAGATTCATTACTTCGGATCCCGAAAACACAACTGCGTGACTTTGTATCTACGGTCACTGGGCATTGTCTATTCGGAGCTCATGCAAGAGGAATGGGCCTCCCTTGCAACGACTTTTGCAGAAGCTGCCAAGATGAGGAAGAGGAGGAAACGTTTGTTCACCTCCTCTGCCTATGCCCTTCACTGGAATACCAACGACTTCAAAATCTTGGTTGTTTGCTGGCTCGGCCAAAATGCTATTTATGGCGACCTCTTGACACTTCTATTTTTCTTAACTTATCTCTCTCTCTTTTCTTTACCTCTCCCCCCATCTTACTTTTTATTTCTTATTTCTCTTCGCAGGTAACACAAAGGGACCAATACGTGGACCCAAGTGAGCTGTGTACTACAGCTGCCTGCTTAACCTAACCTAACCTATTGTTCAAATTTAAACTTATCTATGAAAAATTGTGTCAATATCGAAACACCCTTTAATTTTTACTAATTGTTTTAAAGGTTATAGTAATATACCTTCTGTAAAAATACCAAGAGTCTACTTAAAATAGTTCAAAAATTAGGCCGAAAGAACCTTTAGGACGGAACACCCTTTAATTTTTACTATTTATTATATCAAGAGTCTACCTATTACGGTTCCAGAGATAGAAAGCGCTGATAGACGGACAGATATTGCAGCGAAAACAATAGCGTTAATTTTTTATCCTTTTATTAAGGATACATAAAAAATCAAATTTAAAAACAATAGTTATCTTGTAGTGAGGATGTAGGAAAATATTATATAAAAATATCTGCAAGACGAACTGCAAGAGTTTTTTAATGTTGTATGTAAGTAAAGTCGAATGTTCAATCTTTTTTGGAGTTTATTGTTCTTTAAAATTCGTTTCAGGTTGTTGTTATAAACACATAACTTTTGTTAAAAAAAAAACTATACAAAAGAAATTGTCGAAAATAAGTTGCTAACAATAGGCTTAACAACAGGTATTAAAAACCCTTGTCGACTACATTAAAAGCTTTTGCTTCAAAGGGAATTTCTGACTTTGTCTGATGTCTGGAAAAATTTTATTATTAAATTAATTTTATAAAGGCTAAATCAAAGACATAACAAGAGAATAAATAATGAGTAAAAAACTTTATATCAAAAAATAACTTTCATTATTAAATATACAAAAATAATAATTAATAATTAAATAATTAAATTTTCAAAATATACAAAAATATTTAAAGTGTTGAGTACCAAGCTCAGACATACGATTTCTAAATATGAATTTTAAAATATATTTTACATCTTTACCATTTTAACCTATTACTCCTCCATACCCTGACCTAATTTGACTAATTAGAGTACGTGTTATTTAGTTTTTCTGCTTGTTCAAAGTTTTAAAACTATAACGACGTATCTTTTCATATTCTTTTCGTATGAAAATCTTTATCGTGTTCTATTGAAATCCTTTGTATCTTGCAACAACTTAAATAACATCATGCTAAATTGAACGTAAGCAGAGCTTCACCTATATACCAGATTTCCACTGTTTTCAGGCAGTTGCTATTATTCTTTTCATTTAAAAATTTATTTTTTTTGTTCCTCTTCTCACATTCATAAAACTGCTCCAATTTCGTTTTACAAATAGATTTAACAAATAAAACCATATAATAAGAAGATAAACAAACAAAGAAACAAAAAAACAGAAAAGAATAATTTTTTAAACAAATTTGCACTCATAATTCCTCTATTTTTCAGTATGAAAATATTCTGTATTTAAATAAATGTTAGCAAAAAGAAAACAACTTTGAACATATAAATGGAGCAACAGTTTCAATGAAAGTCTAACTACGAGTACAGAAAATACAAGAGAAGATTAAAGAAAAAAAAAACTTAAATTGTATTAAAAGTCGTGTAACATACAGTCACTTTCAAAATTGTTCGTAAGAAATTTTATACATACGATTTGTGTATAAAAGTTAATTCTAAATTATATAGAATTAGGGCATGACGTTATATTTCATACAATATCACATGTAAAATATTCGTAGATAGAATCGTGTTCGTGAGATAGAATTATGTTTATTTTCTTGGTTTTTTCTAAGTCGCAATTTACATAGGACAGAAACAGGGCAGACATTTTTTGAATTCTCTTTTGCTCTTGCTTAAACAATTTACATTGGACATAAACAAGACAGACAGATTTTTGCACATTTTATTTTCTGTGTTATATTCTTTACATGTTTGTGTGTTTCAAAAAAAGAAAAAAAGAAAAAAGCGAAAAGCAGAAAAGAGAAACGAAAAAATGTCCAGTACACTAGTCATGAAATACACACTCTACCTCTTCAACCCCTTGCCTACAAATCTCGTCTGTCTGCCCATTTTTCTGTCTAATGTAAATTGCGACTAAGACTACACTTCCCGAAAAGCATTTTGTTTGCTTGAAAAAAAAAACCTTAAGTGTTCGGCGAGAATCAAACCAACCACCAGTCTGACGGATTAGCGCACTTCCCTTCAGTCTATCGAGGCACTCAGTATTTTTTCTTGTGCTCGCATTTTTGGACACTCATTTTCTCAACAATGGTACTATACTTCCATTAAATTACATTAATTTTGTAAACAAAAACCATAAGAAAAAAAAAACCAAATTAACATTTCATAAATAAGATGGTCTTCAAAGTTACTGCTGTCAATTTAGCTTTTCGAATCACCTCATTCTTTATTGATTTCCGGTACCCGATTGGTGTGTTATTGAGATGGATGATGTCACTAGCCTTTACTATCGACTACAGTAATTTCAGACTCTCGACTGGGAATGGTCAATCTTCTAGCTCATCACAGAATCTCAAATTATCTCATAACGAAAACCTATACATTCTTATTAAAACATGCCTGTACTCGTGTTGTTATCCTAATGCCTGTCAGTGCTGGACATTCACAAAAAATGTGTGCTACCGTAGTAGCCTCTGCAAGGCTTAGTGTGCACTTATCGCATTACGATTTTTATCTTGGCTATCACTGTCACGCAGTTATCCAGCCTATAGCACTCCGATTGTAATCCAACAACTTTCTGATCCTACTTCCAACGAGCTATTGCCACAGAAGTACCTTTGGAGATATACGCGAGAGATTGATAAGATGGAGGTGGACTCTTCCGAAGTATTGTTGTTCATCTCTTCCGGAGTCATTGATGAATATAAACTAACTTCTGCACCTCTTATGAGATTTTCTTGTGTTTTTCTGGTAGGTTCTCATGATTTGTTTATTTTTCACAACATTAGAATTAATAAAGTTAACACGAGTAATGAAAAAAATTAGGCGCCAATTGAATAAAATTTGTATTTGATTTGTATTTTTACTTTTTGGAATTTGATTGTTATTTAAATATTTTAAAAACCTTTTTCAGAGGTTTACATATTATTTAAATTTTAGTATTTTATCCAGGGTACCCCAGCCCTGGCAAATATGTATCAGGATGGTTTTTAACAAAATTTTGTGAGGAGATACTTTAGTATCCTGATTCCATATAGAATACCTTATTTCTAAGAGGTAATAAAGAGAAAAAGCAGGTAAAATACGCTGATTTCTTTTACCGCTTTAAAGGTACTGCATACTTTAAAGCATTTTTTTTTTTTGAAAGCGGAATTTTTTAAACACGGTTGCGCAACAGATGGTGCTGTTTTAAAATACTGACCAAATGTTTATTAATTACTGCCAAGTTGAGTAAAATTTGTATTTGATTTATATTTTTACTTTATTATTAAAATAATTTAAAAAGCTTTAACAGAGCTTTACAATAACATTTAGAATTTTTTATAAATTTTAGAATTTTATCCAGGGATGGGTACCTTTATATAAAATAAACACATAAACAATATAAAAGTAAGAGTCTTACAATTGGTGTGTACTACTTTCACAGCAAAATCGAGCAAAATATTTTCAGGACGCCCACGACTGTCAGTTATTTATAGAGAATGCAGCTGTTTGCCCACATTCAGTATGGAAATTCTTATCGATAAAATTTTGCAAGTGGTGGAACAAGACCGGCATGCATACTTCCAGGTACTAAATATCATCGGGCAACACATTTCAGCTTAAAATGTTTGTGAAGATAGGAGTAGATTGCTTGATTCCATTCCAACACTGCGTTTACAACTGTCAGTGCTGATAAGACAATAGCAATTCATACACACTTTTTCACTAATACGTGCAAATTTTTTTAATTGTCTAAACTACTGATATTTTGAGGACAGTCAATAGGACAATGATTTGACGTCTGCTGACAATAATTCATATTTTTGTGTACAAAAAAAAATCAAAAAGGAATAATCAAAAAATTTATATGAATTGTCTTAATTATTGTCTGTATCAGAGTGTCAGAGATTTGACGTCGTTAAATTTTTTATTTAATTTGTTTCGAAAACTATAACCTTAAAAGTATTGAGTAACTATTTTTGAGTATTGAGTACTCAAAAAAGAATTATCATATACTTGGTACTCGATACCCACTACTCAATACTTTGCCAGCACTACTGCGAAGCTTCTTGTTTGTCTGCAGAAAACACCCAGTCTTTAGCGGGAATCGAACCGGTCTAGTTTGATCAGACCGAATAACCCAGCAATGACCGGTAAGTGATAAAGCATTCATGAAACCTAACATTTTTAGACTAGCACTACCTGAATATAGGTTATGTTAGATTTTGAGAGAGATGATACATAATCGTATATGTGTGAATTAACAAAACCATTATACAATACCATAGAGACTCTTTCGTTTTATTTAATAATTTAAAATAGTTCCGTGAGTTTCGTTTACTTGGCAGTTAGCATAGCGTTTCCAAGTCTTCTTTATTCTCCCATACCTGCTATTATGAATTAAAATTTTCCGGGAATTTTTTTCCCTTTTCTCTACCGAAAGAAAAAAATATGCATTATGAATATTAAAAAGGTTAGTTTTTTCCAATATATTTGAAAAGGAATTAACACGTTAGTGTAAGTATTAAATTTAAAAATATAAAACCATGAGTGAAATGTATTCTTGAGTCCAAAAAATAAAAATACACACCAGGTGCAACATTCGCTGAGAGTAATAGAGAAGCATTCAGAAGTAACTGGTAGAATTTTTAAGGATGAGAAGCAAGAACCTCAGAGATTTTTGCAAAAATGTGAAAGTGAATTTGCTAAAAGTGGCTGAGCCAAGGAAATCCTTACAATCTTTTCTAATACCAGTCTGGCATATACCTTCTGCAAAAGAGAGCAAACAGTCACTAACTTTGATAACAGGACTAACACCGAATTTCTTCTTGGTCGGCTTAGAGATAAATGTAACCACATTGAGCAAATATAAAAAAGCAGATTTGATACGGTAATATTTCTCAAATCTAAGCTAAACAATTTTTTATACTTTGAAGCACACGGACTTATTTTCCACTTACAATGATTGGGACAATTCCAGCGTATTTGATTTTTTGGCTGTTCCTAATTTTCTCATTCCCTTTTTATGCAATTCCCAAGAAGATTTTTCCCGGGAACAAAACATTGGGAGGGGAAAAATATTCCCGGCAATCTGTATAATTAATAGGCAAACACGTTTTTTGTACTCCCTTTTACGTCCGTAATACTGCACCGATTTTGGAAAGACTTATATGGTTTTAAAGCTTTTTCTTCACAGATGTGCAAAATCTTAATTTTATTTAAATCGGTTCAGTAATACTTAATACGTCTATAAAGTTCTTACTAACACCAATAAACAAATATGTATGTATGTATGTACACGTTGTTCTCTTAGCTGCAGGTCGAAAACGCAAGTAAATTTTAAGAGAAACACGTGCGTTTTCGTGCTTAATTATGGCCATACTTTTTCTTCCAAGTGTTTATTTTATATAATTAAAAAGGGGCAGCGAAGCGCACTAATGATATCTAGTATTGATAATTGGGCTGACTTTCATCACAAATACGAATATTTTTAAGCAAATTTGAGATCATACTTTCCTGTTATAATAAATAGATGAATTTTCATCATCTTTCTAGTCTTAAACTGTGTTTTATAAAGGGTGGTTAAATTTTAAGGGCGCGATGTTGATTTTGTATAAAGTTCTGTACAGACGGTTGTCAGATCATACAATATTGTCAGACCTAACATTATGCTTACACACGATTGTCACATATCTGGCATTATTATTATTGTTAGTTTGGAGTCTGACAATGCTTTTTCCGACAATATTGCCAAACAACAATTGTAATTTCACACGATTCTTAGACGTTTTCTGTATATTTTTCTGACAATATTGTAAGATCTGACAACCGTCTGTACAGAGCTTAAAACACAAATTATTAAGGAAATTGTCATTTCTTTTTATTTTGATGATATTGGTATGGTTCAATTATGTATGAAACAAAATATCGGCCAAATGGCCGCCGCGACCTCGGCGGCACACCTCCAACCGAAGCTTTAAATTTTCGATGACGCTGGGGCATAATTGAGGTTCTATGCCGTTAATCTGCCGAATTATCTCATCCTTTAGCTCTTACCCCCGGGGGTTCCAATTGTCACTGCAGGAATATAGCAAATGCTTTGACGCGGTTCACTCGGGGAAAATAGGGGCACCAGACGCTAGGGTTCCTAGAGCCTAAATCTGGAAGAAAAGGTCTGTGTGTTAAAACATACGGGTCCTCTTCGAGGCCCGATCAGTGCCCAAAGGACTGGTACCACGGGAATCGGTGGCCCCACAAAGAGCCTATCCTCTCTGTGACCGGTTATTGGTGATGTCCCCTTCGGGGGTACACGTGGTGGTTGTGGTTTAAGATCGATTTATGTAGATAAGGTTCACGGTCGATCAAGTGTGCTGTTGCACTCTCAACATACGGAGTTTGGATAGTCTCCAAACCCCTAAGCAAGAGGTTATAATGTAGATCTAGGCTTGCCTTGGAGAGGCTTGCCATATTATATAAATTGCTACTCATTGTGACTGTATCACACACAAAAAGCGATTGGTGGCAATCGTAAAGTGTTGTTATACTACACAATGGGGGCGCTAGTCTACGCCTAAGTTTCACTCGGTGGTAAGACCACCGTGAGATTAGGCCGAGTAGGCAGGTACTCACGTTAATCTGGTTCCACAATCCTTTAGCTCTTCAATTGTTGTTGACTTATCGATGTACATCTTTTCTTTCCAATAACCCCAAAGAAAGAAGTCCAACAGTGTTAAATCACATGATCGTTGAGGCCAATTGACATCGCCACCATGCGAGATAACACGGCCATTGAATTTGTCGCAAAAAAGAGCCATTGTTTCGTTAGCTATGTGGCAAGTGGCACCGTCCTGTTCAAACCACATATCGTCCACATCCATATTTTCCAATTCGGGCCATAAAAATTTCGTTATCATCTCACGATAGCGAACACCATTTACAGTAACTGCCTGACCGGCCTCATTTGGAAAAATTACGAACCGATGATGCCGCCAGCCCATAAGCCGCACCAAACAGTCACTCTTTGTGGGTGCATTGGTTTTTGGACAATCAATCTCAAATACGACAATTCTGCTTATTGACGACTCCACTGAGGTCAAAATGTGCCTCATCATTGAAGACGATTTTCTTCAAAAATTGATGATCCAACGTTGCCATTGCTTGCCACCATTCTGTTCATTGACGACGTTTGGAATGATCAAGAGGTTTTAGTTCTTGAGTCAGTTGCACCTTTTAAGCGTGCAAATGAAAGTCTTTATGCATAATGTTCTTCAACGACGATCGTGAGAGGTGAAATTGTTGGGCACGACGAAGAGTTGAGGTGGACTGCCCTTCTGAGACACACTATCGCGAGCAGCAGCAATATTTTGTACAGTACGAGCTGAACGAGCATGTACTGGTGTTTTCACATCTCCTACAGAGCCGGTTTGCTCAAATTTTTGCACGATTTTTCCGACTGTACGCACATTTGGACGATTAAATTGAGCGAAAAAATCACGAAGTGTACAATATGCATTTTGATTTGAACGCCCATTTTCATAATAAGCTTGAATAGCTTTAAAGCGCTGATCGATTGTGTATCTTTCCATGGTTCAAATTGAGTTGGTCTGAAATTGAGAAATGTCAAATTAAATGCAGAAAAAACTTGACATTTAGGTGTGTTTCACATTCAACATCGGCCCGTAAAATTGAACCACCCGATACCAAATTTCTCTCAGTAAACTTCACTTCATGTACCGTTACCATTTTTTCAATCACGAGTATATATCTACTTCTCCAGTGCAGCTGTCCAAAGTTTTCCAATCATCTTTTATCCGGGTGAAGGTAGTAATCTCTTTGTCACCATGGGTTTCAGGCATCAGCTCTGGTCTTAACAACAACATGTAAGTTTAGACCTTTGATATGACTGCTTATTTTTAGTTCAAATATGTACATTGGAAACATAATATTTAGAAACTGAAATAAAAATTTAAAAAATTAAGTCTTTTTATCTGACCCAATATATTACTTCATATATTTTTTGCATAAAAACACACACACACACATCTTTTGTTACTTTCATATAAAAATGAAAAAAAGAAAAAACGTTAAGCGGATTAAATTAAAAAATAGCAGAAACAACAGTCATGAAGGTAGCATATTTGCATTCATATGTGAGGCTACATATAAAACCTTATATGTATAAGTACTTAAGTAAGTTACTAGGCTGTACACTCAACAATTGTATTTTTTTAGCTGTTTTACAAAAATGACAAACGCAAAGTTAAAATAACTTGGATTAAAAGAGAGAGAGAGAGAGAGAGAGAAAAAAAATCCCTTTAGGCATCAGTGCATATTTTAAGGAGCTTTGTTATTCTACCCATATTATATTATTTAAAAATAGGATACCTAAAAGTATGCTTTAATACTTAAGGCGGTATATGTGTATTTCCGTTTTCCTGTTTGCTGTTAAACACAGTTAAAACTGTATTTCCTGTGTTTGTTTAAATTCATTTTCATTTCGAATGAAATTAAAAGAACTTTCGTTTTCATTTTGCCTAGAATTTGCGTTTTAATGACACAAATTTTTAAAACTCGTTGTATTTTAAACAATTTTTTTCTTCTATATTTCTCTAAAATAGTTAATTTAGATGTTTTTGCCCATTTTATTTTTCTTGGTTTAAAAATTCTTTTGTTTATCTTTGTGCTGTTTTTTTTTTCTTAAGCTGACAAAGGGGTTAAAGTTCTTTGTTGCCTTAGAGAATTAATAAAAATTTTAAGGGGTTTATTTCATTTAAAATTAATTTAATTAAAAATTATAACAATATTAAATTTATAAAAAATTTATGAATGAGTTTCCTGTTCGTTTCTTAAGGATAAACACAATTGTGAAGGGCTATTTGAGCATAATTTTAATGGGAGCAGCATGTGTTGAAGAACGTAAAAATAAAGGAAATAAAAAAATTAGGAAAATTTTTATAAGCGAAAATCTTTTTATATTACAAGTAGTTTAATATATTTTTATATTTAAAATTAAACTCGTTTTCTTTCCTTCATATACTTAAGTAAAGCTATGTAAATTTTACTATTTCAATAAATTATAGGAATTTTTTTATGATACTTTTAGTCGTAAGTTTTTGCCATTTTATGGCACAACCCATCTTAACCTTTAGTCGTTAGTTAAACACTGTACAGTGGTATGAAAGCCTTCCATCTTCAGTTGTGAGTCTCTCCCGAATTGGTTTTATTTTTGCGTAAAGAATTAAAAGTTAAGAAGTTAATACCTTCTAACAATAATTTCTATATGAGTTTTCACAACGTTTGAGCAAAATTTAACTTAAAGGTGCAGATGTTCCTTTTTCGGTTAAATTTGATGTCATAAATCTTCTGTAATGGCCTTATAGTTATGACACTATGATATGAATAAATCATGATTGTTCGACATATTGTTGATTATTAAGTAAGTTTTTTATATATAGATGAAATTTGAAGTCAAGCTTAAGTTAATTGGGAAAATTTAATTTATAGACACCAGCAGAGCGGAATGAACATTTTCTAGACAGCTACGTCCGTCATCAGCACCAAAGTAGATAGATACGAAGAGTGCTGATGACGGACGTAGCTGTCTAGAAAATGTTCATTCCGCTCTGCTGATGTCTAAAAATTAAATTTTCCCAATTAACTTAAGCTGGTGTCTCAAAATTAAATTTTCCGAATTTATCTTTATTTTTATCACCTAATTTGTAATTTAATTAATTCCTGCTTCTCCTTAATAAAACGTAGTAAAGCTTGACTTCAAATTTTATCTGTATGTAAAATAAATTGTACGACTAATACAAATTCAAATACTCAATATTAGTTAGTTTTTTATAATTTTCATTCAATGATATTTTTCTGCATGACCTTTTCATCCGCCTGTTTTTATTAAAATATTACTACAAATTTTGGGCATTTGGTCTGATATTTCAACGAAGAGAACTCACATAAGCAGATCTATGAATCGGTTTTGTTCAAATTTCTTTATAATGGCGTGCTCGATTGTTTGACTCAAAATAAATTTCACTAAAAACTATTTGAAACTTAGAACTTAACTAAATCCATATTAGATCTGTGACTGGTTGTTGATGAGGTACGGGGGTACACGTGGTGACTGTGGTTTGGATTAATACATGCAGAAATGGTGAACGGTTGGTCAAGTGTGCTTTTGCACTCTCAACAGAAGGAGTTGGATGGTCCATGGACATGGGTCCAGGTTTTCCATGTTCAATAAATGGCTACTCATTAGCGTATGTATTGTATATGTACACTATGGTATATCGTGAGATGATGGGACAATAGCATTCAAGGTGCTGCTATAGCCGCTTCATTGCGCTTGTATTCTGTAGTGTGCGGTATTCATATGACGCAATGGGGGTGCTAGTC
The DNA here is from genome assembly GCA_949628195.1 of Phasia obesa. Classification (NCBI taxonomy): domain Eukaryota; kingdom Metazoa; phylum Arthropoda; class Insecta; order Diptera; family Tachinidae; genus Phasia; species Phasia obesa. Next base: position 137,584,264 of record OX451216.1, on the reverse strand, counting down.
TAAACATTGATATTTCACACAGTAGTGAGAACACCGTCAGATAAGGGCCAATACTGAAAAATGTTTAAACTATCAAAATCGAAAAATAAGGATTGCTTACAATACAAACAAAAAACGTGAAACACAGCTACGTGCTGAAATTAATCTTGATCACATAATTAGATTTCCCGAATATTGCATACAATTTTTATGTAACACAGGTCGACATTGTGCTGATAATCGACTACCAATATTTTTCACACTAAAAAATTTCCTAATTGATTACGAAATTCTTGTTCTTAATGCCTTTTTGGTACGCTGAGTCTCGTGCTGTTACTAGCCTTTACTTTTGACTATAGTGATTTCAAACTGATGACTGATATATATCGACCATTTTCCTCATCACAGAGCCTCTCCTAGTTGCGTCTAAATGTATCTGCCCGTGGTTAGCCAGTGTGCTGTACATTAACACACAGTGTGCGCTACCTCCATAACATTTTTAAGCCATACTCTGCAATTATCATCTTACCTTGACTTTTATCGTAGCCAGATTGTACTTGAAGCTTTCATGACCTGCCACTAAAACATTTAATCAGTTTAAGGTTCCTAGATTATAACCAAACACCTTTCTGATCTTTCAGAAAACTTCACCACAAGAGTACCAGATTCTTTGATGGAAATCGATCTCACAACCCCGCACTGATAGACTCTAGGACACTGCCAACTAGCCTACTAGAGCACCTTGCGTAACGCTGAGGTCTATTTAGCTTTTGTCGACAGCTTCTAAATTTTTATTGTCAAGAAGTGTTTATTCTATTTTCCAAAATTTTCAGACGGACTAAAAGCTCTTCAAGGTCAGCAATATATTAAGTTATTTCATCTTTTAACATAATATTTAAATTCATAACCAGGATGAGGTTGTCATCCCTTCGATGTAATTCCAATATAAACGGCTAATAATAATAACTTCCCGAATTGAAATCAGTAGTACACCAATTTTAATATGCATCTAAAATTCTTCAAAGTACTTGAGTTCTTGCATCTTGCACTTGGTATATTCAAAAATCTAATCCAAATACTTCAAATAGAAAACACATCACAATGCCCCTAACGCACATTGGGGTTTGTGATGCCGAAAGTAGGTATTAATTCGTGGTAACTCCCTGTTTGTAATGTATCATATTTTTTTGCTCAATATCACTTAGAGAGGGCAAGCTTCGAATATAGAAAAAATTTAGCGGGATAGGACTGGGGGAAAGGGTTCTCTCTCTTTAACTTAAATCCCATTTTGGTATCGAAAACCCCTCTGTGCGACGTATCTAAATCATAAATTTTAAATTGAATGAAGTTATTTTGGGAAATGGCCATGAGTGTTCTTTAAATATATTTGGAGATGTTTTTGATAAAATGGTTTTTAAGACACAAAATTGGTTAAATCTTCTTTTACAGAGAATTATTAAACTGATAACAATATTTAACATTAAACGTTTTTTTTTTATTCTCTTATTTGCATTAAAAATTAAATTTATATCCAATTCGTTTTCAATTTAAATTTCTTAATCATAAAAATACAATCCAGTCATACATTGCCTACTCGAGCAAACATATGGTGACTTTAAATTCTAATATTAATATAAATGCTTTTTTTTTTGTCTCTGCTATTCTTTCCATTTTCATTATTTTTCCTTCAATTATTACTGCAGAAGAAGTGGAAACAGAGACATACATTCATATGTAATGCTAGAAACGAATACATATCTTTACAACGACCTACAGTGACCTCAATTGCAACAATAGACGTACATATATATGTACATTACGGAACGTTAGAATATAACAGCAGCTGAAGTTGAGTTAAAGATAAAGAGAAAAATCCTTGAAAGAAAAGAAAGTCATAACAAATTATTATCATAACATACATTTATATACTCAAACAACAGGACATATACTGAAACAGAAAAATAGACATAACTTTACATATACATGCATGCTTGAATATATACACCTATACTTAGATATTTCACACTTTCGATACATACATACGAGTACAAATAAACCCATAAAATGAAGGCAACACAATGTTGTTGATTAAGAAAAGACACACAGCAGTAGCAATACAAAAAAAAAAAAAGACATCGACAATAACTACAACAATAGTAGAAATATTAAGGGCGGCAAGAAAAAAAAATTACTAAAGCTTAAGCAAAAATGATTTAAAAAAATAACACAATCCAAGCAACAGCTGCTGCAGTAATTACTGAGGAAATACTTGTTGCAGAAAAAAATATCAAGGAATTACAATTTAAAAACGACTTACGACTGACATACAATGAAATGCAGGGAAGAAGATCAGTTTTAAAGGGTTCTATGGTACATAACTATATGCAATGAAGTACGTTTGTGGCTTTAAGGGATTAAGAAATTAAACGAAGTTTGTCGTTTCAAGGTGTCATTTAATGCATATTTAAAGGGTGTCCAAACATGTACATGAGGCACTACGGGTGCCTCCATAGACTGATTGGTAATGCGCTAATATATATGTTTAGGGGTTGCGGCTTAAAATCCTGCCAAAGACTTAAGGTGATTTTTGCAAACAAGCCAGAAACTTTGCGGATAGTTTTGGCGTAAAAAAAAACAATAATATTTATGGTAGAAAGTTGACATTTAAAAAATTATGACATCTTGACAGTTAGAACGGAACAGTAAGTGAGAGAACAACGTATAATTTTTGAAAATTATACAGTTTGCAAATTTTATAGAAAATGTTGGAATATTAGTGGCCTCCAGACAATCCGTCAAAGAAGCCCCTGACCACCCCTGGAAAGTCAAAGAATAGCAAGATTTCCCACCACTATACCAAAATACACGAAGGATGTATTTTCTAGGCAACGCCATGTGTATGGCATTCCATTCCCATTATTCTAGGAACCTCTACAGCAGACCAATCATCTAATTAGGTAGAACAACAACCGATTAACAAACCTAATAAGGCAAAATAACAACAGATAGAATCCTACGGCTTTAACTTTGGCACACAAAAAAAAAAAAGACGTGAAAACAGCTGCGACAAGACAAATCGTATAAGATGGAGATGCTTTGTGGAAGCCATTAGATCCCAAAAGGAGTAATGCAAAAAAATAATTCATTCTATTATTGTTATAGTGCATAGTTAAGCAAACAATTGGTCGAAATGGAAGAGTGGGCGTGGTACCTTCCATACAAAGTAAAAAAATTACACCAGTACCTAAAAAACTATAACAAGTAGAGTTTAGAAATTATGTAAAAGCAACCCCCTTAAAAATATACATTGTCTGGAAAAAAACACGATGGCTTTAAATAGTGGGCGTGGTACCTCCTACACAATCTAAAAAATTATTATCATGTACCTAGAAAACTGTAACAGGTATAGCCTTCAAATATTGTACATGTAACCACTTATAAATGCGCATACTTTTGCAAAAAGCAGGCGATATTGGAACCGTGGGTAGGGTACCTCCTATACAAAGTAAAAAAAAAACATTTATCGTAAACCTGAGGAACTATAAAAGGTAGAGTGTTGAAATTGCATAATTTACTGAAATTAAATTCTTAAGTTTCCCCAACGTTAAAGCGACACAAAATATATTCATTAAAGCAAGTCTTTGGCATTTCATGTCTTCTCGCCAGAAAAAGTACCAAATATCCCTTTATATATGTAGTTGTTTTAAATATAAATAATACTAAACTTACTAACACACTTACATACTTACATAAATAAATAATTTTAAGTTGTATTTGTACACAGCCTGTACACTTGATTACAAATTTTATTATTGCTGCACAACCAACAGACAAAGATGGCGTTGACATAAAATCGAAATGACTTAAATAAATACAACAACAACAAATATAAATTATACACACACTCAAACACATATGTATGTATGTACGTACTTGAATACAGAAATCAACAGAGTAGAAAAGTTGTTTGAAAATGCGAAGAAGTTTAACATTAAAAGCTTAAAAGGATGCTGCCAACCGTGTTTGAAAGGATGAAGGTAGGCAGGTGAAGAAGAAGAATAATGGTGGTTCCAAGGAATGCATTTGTGGGCCAATATGTCAAGTAGCTAGGCAGTGAAGTAAAAAATAACACCAAGTTTTTATCAACAAAAAAAAAATTATTTCCTTTAAAGAAAGTTAAAGTAAGAGATATGGAATAAGACTGAAAACAAAGGGATTATAAAAATAAAAATATCCGGGTTTTATTTTTGCGAAATAATAAAAACAAAAGTTTTATGTGTTTTTATGCTGCTGTACGTATTTTTTATACCTTTCGCAATCAGCCTTAAAGCCTACGCATTCACACAGATACACTGGTTTTAGTTACACTTACTTGACTTTCTGCCTTCTCAGTGCCTTTTTGCATCCTTTCTTGGTGTCATGTAAACGATGATGCTTGTACAGCGTCTTCTTGGCCCTTATGAAGTTTTTTAATTTTTCTTTACTTCCGTTTTAGTTTCCTTTACCAGTTATAGCTTTAAAAGTTCAATGGAATTGTTAACTCTGGAGTAAGAAAAAGGATAAATAGGACAACATAGTGTTGAATGAAATTGTTACCAACAACTTTATTGTTGTTATTGTACACACATAACAATTAGAGCAGGCAGTCATTCATTTTTCCTAAAAGCTATAATGTTGTCTTTATGGTTACAGTATCTTTAATCTAGTATATGTACTTTAAATTATTATTAAACTCAAAGCAAAAAAGGTTTAATAAAAATATTTATTTAAACAAATTACTATTCGACAATAAAATTAAGAAGGCCCAGCGAATTTAATTAATCGCCAGTATCGCGTGACTTCGTTTAAGCTGCAGATAATATCGAGCTGGTTTAATTGTTTGCCAATATCATGTGACTAAATTCGAGCTGAAGAGAAAATCAAGCAAGTTTAATTGGTCACCAATAAAGCGCGTCTATATTTGAGGTGCAGAGAAGATCGAGCAAGAAAAATTGGTCGTGATCGTGCAGCTAAACCCGAGCTGTAGACAAGTTCCAGCGAGGTACAGACAAGATCATTCGAGAGTTCAATTGATCACCAATATCCTGCGATAAAATTTAAGCTACAGACAAGATCGACCGGGTTCAATTGATCGCCACTATCGTGCAACTAAATTTGAGTTGTTGATAAGATAGAACGAGCTCAATTAGTCACCAATATTGTGCAACTAAAATTAATCTGCAGAGAAGATCGAGCGAGTTGAGTTTATCGTCAATATCGTGCAACTAAGTATGAGCTGCATAGAAGATTGAACGAGTTAAATTTGTCACCAATATTGTGCGACTAAATTCGAGTTGTAGAGAAGATCGAGGAGTTCAACTGATCGACAATATCACGCGACTAAATTTGAGCTGTAGAGTAAGTCGAGCGAGTTCAATTGCTCACCAATATCGTGCGACTAAATTTGAGGTGTAAAGAAAGTCGACCGACTTCAATTGGTCACATATGTATATCGTGCGACAATTGGTCACTTATATGGTGCGGCTAAATTCGAGCTATAAAGAAGTTTGAGCGAGTTCAACTGGCCATTAACATCGTGAGACTTTATTCGAGCGGTAGAGAAGAACGAAGGAGTGCTGTTGATCACCAATATCGGTCGACAAAAGTTGAGTTGTAGATAAGATCGAGCGACCGAGTTCAATTGACGTGCAGCTAAATTCGAGCTGTAGAGAAGTTCGAGTAAATTCAATTGGCCACCAACATTGTGAGACTTATTTCGAGCTGTAATGAAGATCGAACGAATTGAATTAGTCACCAGTATCATGCGACTGAATTCGAGGTGTAGAGAAGATTAAACGACTTCAACTGATCGGCAATCGTGCGTCTTAATTTGAGTTGTAGAGTAGGTCGAGAGACTTCAGTTGGTCAATCATATGGACCAACTAAATTTAAGCTGCAGACAAGATAGAGCAAGTTCAAATGGTCACCCATATCGTGCGACTTAACTGTTTTATGATAACAAATCAGTAACTGCCGACTAGTTGGAAAAGATATTCTTGTAACTAACGGGTATCTCCATTAAGTGATTAGTAGTTCACTAATATATTATCCTGGAGGTTACGGGTTCAATTCTCTCCAAAGACAAAGACAGGGCAAGTTTGAACAGGCTAGATTTGTTGCGCCGTCCGTACTTAATTTTTATCGAGAGAGGTTGCGTTCAAAGAATGAATGACATAAATTTCAAACAACGTTGTAGTACCAAGTTCTGCTTCAGACTTCGACACAGTGCAACCGAAACATTTGGAAAACTGCATCAGGCCTATGCAGACAGTGTTTTATCGAGAGCCCATTTTTTAAGGTGTTTTTAGGCATTTTCAGAAGGAGGCTGAGGAGCCTTAGGCATTCAATTAAAAACGAGCCTCGCAGCGGAAGGTCTTCATCTTCAAGAAGCGATGAAAATGTTGGCAGAATCCGCGATCTTGTGCGTTCAGATCTTCCTTTGATAGTCCAAATGCTCGGTGAAGAGTTGAATTTCATTCACACAGTGGTTTGTCAAAGTTTGACCAATGAATTGGTGATGAAAAAATTTTTTGCAAAAATGGTTCCAAAGAATCTTCTACAAGAGCAAATGGACAGGAGTTTTTGGCCAGTAAAAATGTTCCTAAGGCTCCTCAGCCTCCTTATTCACCCGACTTGAGTCCAAGTGTTTTTTTTTTCTATTCCCAAAATTTTAAATTCATCTAAAAGGACTTCATTTTGGGACAGTGGAGAATGTTTAAACAGCCTTAACCGACTAAATGTAAGCTATTGCAGTATCCGAGTTCCAGCTATGAGGAATGGAAGAATTGTCTCCAGCGCTGTGTGACTTCCCAAGGTAGTTAGGTTGAAGGAAACAATGTGAATTTGTAATTTATTTTCAATAAAAAAATTTAAAAAATTAGTTTCATTAGTTAAATTACACAATTCTATTTATGGCGCTCACTTTAGCGATTATTAACGATTAGATATTTCCGTATTGTATGGACTAAAAGCACTTCTATTAGCTGAACGGGCTACGAAGACTCTTTCTTTACTTGATAACTTCTTTAAAAGTTATTTTACGGAAGATTTAATTTACAAATTTCAGCACCTAATGCCCTGTTAGTACAGTTTAGTTGAAATTGCTGATTTCTTTCTATAACAATGAAGGCTCAGAAATATAAAGAGGAAGCTCATAATTATTCAGATGACCTAATTTGACTGTCTGCTCATTTTCAACAAAAAATGTGAAAATGGACTTTGCAGCATTTTGAAGAAACTTAATTCCTCCAGTCTCTCTCTCTCTCTCCATTATGCAAGCGGTCTTCAGATCTAACAAATTTATATTTTGGAACACAACTGAGGCTGCGACAACTAGAAGATCTACAGGTTAAATTAAAGGCCATTAACAAAAATTTAAAAATGGCAAAATTAAAAAAAAAAATCTTTGATTTTTTAAAAAAAATTCTGTTTTATTTATAACTAAAGATTTAAAAAATCACCTCACAATTGATAAATACATAAAATACGGTTTGTTTATTGTTTCCCTACTTTCTCTCCACACTCTCTTACTTGTTTCGTTTTTGTTTATTTAATATAAGCCATCAGTATGAAGGTCCATGTATAAGCTGCTTTCGCAAATATTTTGCTTCTTTCTGCCTCCATTAAATGCTTTACACATATACTGACACACCTGCACACATTTATATAAAAAAAAACATTCGATGAAATGTGTGTGAAGTATAACAGTTTTCCTGTATTTTAATACTTTAATATCTAAAGGCTTAGATTGGGAAAAATGCGGAACAATATGTTCGTATATATTCCTATATAAATAATAAATATAAATTTAAAAAATATATATAAAATGAAACAAGTAAGAAGTCACCGAAGCAGAACAAGCAAAAGCCCTCAATAAATATGGATATTACAGATTTTTTTGAGATACAAAAACAAAAAAAAGGTAAAAAGTACATACAGTTGAGAGCAACAAAATATAATGCTGTATTACAATGTATTGGATAAATGAAGCCTTTGTTAAATTTTTAGGAACTTGTCCTACCTTAGTACAACCATACAGAGCTGAAAAGTGATCTACTCATTTACGGCAATGCTGTAAAGAAAAGACCTTTTAACATTTTATATAACAATCTTCGGTTACCGAAAGGTAAAATTCTTCATCAAAAAGTTGTAGTTCCATACAAAAAAGTATGGATTGACATATTTTTTGGATGAGAGGCACTCTCTTTCATACACGCAAAGAAAAACATTTTTGGAGAACCATAAGCTAAGAGCAACATAATGTGATTGAATTACATGGTTGCAGTTATATTATATAATTAATAATTGAATACAAGTTTTCTCGTATTCCTTTATCTGGGTTTGGTTGGTTAAATAGATGATGCTTACTACTAAACACTACCCTAAGTAGATTAGATACAAGTAGTGCTGATGACGGACGTGGCTGTCTAGAAAATGTGCATTCCACTCGTGCTGGTGTCTAAAAATTAAATTTTCCCAATTTTTCTTTAATATTATCACCTAATTTCTAATTTAATTAATTCTTTCTTAGAGAGAATAAAAAGGAACTTAAGCTTGATTATAAATTTCATTGTATGTAATACATAATAAAAACATTGTTATGTTAGAACCATATTATTGTCTAACTCAAAAAAAGACATTGTAAAATATATTTTATTATGAAATAAAATAAATATTCAACGTCTTAAAAGAGGTTCAGACGTCATAAAGGAGTCTTAAACGCTGAGTCAGATGTGCAATTTACTTTGTCAAGTTGTTTTAGATTTTCTTAGGTGTTTGATTATGACATAAACCTAATTTATTTTAAACTCTTATTAAGTCACATTGGTTAATCGTATCTCCTTGTTATGCTTAATTAAATAAATGGTCAAAAACCAGATCAACAAGATCAAAAGATTGAGAAAAAATCCCATGCAGACAAATTCTGGAACAAGATTGACGTGAGTACCTGCCTAGTCGGCCTAACCTCACGGTGGTCTTACCACCGAGTGAAACTTAGGCATAGACTAGCGCCCCCATTGTGTAGTATAACAACACTTTACGATTGCCACCAATCGCTTTTTGTGTGTGATACAGTCACAATGAGTAGTAATTTATATAATATGGCAAGCCTTTCCAAGGCAAGCCTAGATCCACATTATAACCTCTTGCTTAGGGGTTTGGAGACTATCCAAACTCCGTCTGTTGAGAGTGCAACAGCACACTTGATCGACCTTGCACCTTACCTACTTAATCGATCTTAAACCACAGCCAATGCATTTGCCATATTCCTGCAGTGACAATTGGAACCCCGGGCGTCCCGTGCAGACAAATATAAAATACAATGGTTGGAATAAGACTCTAAGCCATAAAAGCATACAGTTTCTGTTCAGAATTATTAATAAACTAGCTGTGCCCGCCACTTCGTCAGCATCCTTCAATATTTTGTTCGATTTTGATTTGAAAGCAGTCCACACCAAAGGCCCTTACGTTTTTAGTTTTTTTTTTCTAAGTAACACTTAGGCAATTAATGCCTATATTACTTATTTTACTTTCTTTAGAAAGGGATAGTAGTAGATAAGACAGATGGTTAGTGCGATAGTAAAGCTACGCAAGCGCTTCTGGTGTTCTTTAGGCGAATTAGTCTAGCATAGCCAATTAATAATTATTTTACTTCGCCGGCGATTTAGTGCTATGTGGCGTTTTTAGTTCCGCCTTAAGATATGCTACGTATCAGTTTATGTATTTTTTTACTTTATAAAAAGTAAAGTTATCATATCCGGTTAATTCAACTGCGTACTTTTACTGTTTTTTCTCCACTTTCTAAGATATTTTTGCGGAAAACAGTATCCTATATTGGGAGCAGGATACTACGATATCTCCTCACAAAATTTTGTTAAAATCCATCTAGTAGTTTTTACGTGATGCGAACGTAAAGAAAAGCAGACAGACATACAGACGGATATGAGTTACTATTTTATTATAGATATAGAATAGGTATAGATAAGGGCTCTTTTTCTTGTATGTAACATCTATCGTATTATTTCGTACTCGACTTGAAAAGTGATAATACAATAAATGGAAATGAACAGCTTACTCAAATTTACGGTAAGTGCCACAACAACAGCCCCTGATGGTACACAAAAATCAAGAACCCAAGTGGGAATCGAAATTTACATTAGTCTTTTAAAACGAGGATATATCGCAAAATCTCTTCAAGTTACAGAAATGCCAAAAGATATGGAGGAAACTGATAAGCTGAGTTTATAAAACCGTTTTACAATTTTATTAAGAGAGAAAAAGTCAAACCAAAGAACTTATTTCAACGATTAGGGAGAACTACTCAAACACACCTTATTTGTTTATATAAACATAACATCCCAGCAAAAAATTACGTTTACTTGAATGCAGATTTGTGAGGGAGAGAGAAATAGACTCTCGCTTTCAACCTGCTTCAGGAAGGCATGATTTTTGTTTGCGATGTGCCACTTGGTAGGTCTCTTTGCTTCACCAAATTCTTTATAAAAACTTATTCTCTTACATATCAGCATCCGCGTAAGCGAAAGAAGTCTTTTTGTTTCACAAAATTTTATAACGAAAACATATTCGCTTTCATACCTACATCCTCGTAAGCGAGAGAGGATGCAGTTTAGTGTTATTGGAATTCACTTATTAGATGCGCTTATGAGAACCGCTTTTGTAAGACATGAGATTTATTTTACTGCTTATTAAAACCCAATAATTTTTGCTGTCTTATAATACACACTATAACACACAATTATTGATTGGATTATTTTTTAAGCATTCGATATCAGAAATGATTTAATCCACAAATTATTATTTTTTTTAAAGAAACCCGCAAAATTAGATTTTAATAATTTTCAAAACTAAACACAAGCCTTCAAACATTATTTGTTAGTAATTAGTCATACTATGTTGGCATAGGAGCAACCCTAACATTATTTGTTTACTATTAACATTTTATGGTTATAAATACAATATTATTTTAGTTTTATAATTAAACTTCGGTTGCGGTTTGAAAATTTTATAGTTCAATCCAACCATGTTAAATTTTTTTGGTGTAGTAAAGATTTAATGATCAAATAGTAACTAAAACTTGTTTGATGTGACCATAGTTATGATTGAAACAATTATTTGTTCATCTTAACCATATATTGTTACAGAGAACATAGGATATTTTTTCACTTCGTGTAGATATATTCTTAAATAGAGGCACTCGATACTCTACATATTGTTATAGTGATTTTAGTTAGTGGCTGGTTTGTCGCCTTAACATGATGGTGGTCTTACGACTGGATGAATATAATGCCTCTAGCAACGCCCTTATTGCGAATAGCCACACAAAAGTGGCAATTTTAAAACACACTTGCAGAACCATACTATTGCCCCTAATGAAGAAGCTGTGGTGCTACCATTACCCATAGCACGAGTGGGGTACTGCTTGGACCTCGAAAGTTTTTATATTCCAGTTTCAGGCCCCATACAAGCCACGGTGAGTGTCCTCAGATTGTCGCCAGTTTTAGGCCCCATACAAGCCACTGTGAGTGTCCTCATATTGTCGCCAAGAGAAAATTCCCTTGGGGTACCCCATATTCTACAATTAACTTTACTAATACAACCATTTTAACTGAAGTAGACTGCGTCTTTATTTTCCATCCATCATTTGTAGAAAAAGATAAGAGCCTCGATAGACCGATTGGTAGCGAGCTAGTCCATCAGTCTGGAGGTTGCGGGTTGATTCCCGCCAAAGACTCTGGATGTTTTCTGCAGACAAGCAAAAAGCTTCGCAGATCATATAGACAGGATATAATTTTCTTGTAATTTGAAGCTTATAAGCTTCAAGTTACTGCGAAATAATTTCTAATAGTTAAACAAAACTGTGTCAAAACGTCGTCTATAATATACATTTTAGTAAAAAATTCTAGTTGATTTTTTCTTGTGTCTATGTATGAACTGTGAAATTTCGGTTATAAAGTCGTTCAGCACTAAACAATTGGCACTAAACATATCTCAGAGTGTCGTATCGATGGCTTTTGATCAGGGATCGCAAATAATGATTATCCATCACATTTTAAAAGAAAAAAATCATTATGTTAGGGATATTCTACATGTACAAGGAGTACACCATTGCAATCGTCTTTAAGGGGACTGTTCGTTCCGCCAATGATTTTTATTTTTTAAGTTTTATTGAAAAAAATCAAAAATAAAAATTATTTTTCGAGTTCTATTTTTTCCTCAGACATTAATGATTACTTGTTGAGTTTAATTTTTCGCTTGGAAAATAAAAATTATTCTCCGAGTTTTATTTTCTGCTCAGAGAATAAAAATTATTGTCTGAGTTTTATTCTTTGCTCGCCATTTAATGATTGATGTTTAAGTTTTATTTTCTGATTGAAGAATAAAAATTACTTTCTGAGTTTTATATTTCACTTAGAAAATAAGGATTATTTTCCAAGTTTTATATTTCGTTTAGAAAATAAAAATTATTTCTTGAGTTTTAAATTTTACTTAAAAATAAAAATTAATGCTTTTGTTAAATTTGGACATATGTAAGTATATAAATAGTACTTTTTGAAACTTTTTAACTAAAAAACATAGAAATTAGTTTAGTTGGCATTCTTTTGATATAGTAAAAGTATCAAACTAGTGTTTGGTACTTTTTCTTCATTTCAATATTTGGGGGATAAAACGTGTACTTTGGTACTTTTTTGGAACTTTTTTACTGAAACACATAGAAATAATATTAGCATCGTTATTTGAGATAGGGTTTCAGTGAGATATGGTTTTCAGTGAGATATGTGTTAAAGTAAAAAAGTTCCAAAAAGTACTATTTATATACTTAAATATGTCCAAATTAACAAAAGAAAGAAATAATTTTTATTTTTAAGTAAAAAATAAAACTCAAGAAATAATTTTTATTTTCTAAGCGAAATATAAAACTTGGAAAATAATCCTTATTTTCTAAGTGAAATATTAAACTCAGAAAGTAATTTTTATTCTTTAATCAGAAAATAAAACTTAAACATCAATCATTAAATGGCGAGCAAAGAATAAAACTCAGACAATAATTTTTATTCTTTGAGCAGAAAATAAAACTCGGAGAATAATTTTTATTCCCAAAGCAGAAAATAAAACTTAATACATAATCGTTATGTTCTAAGCATTAAATAAAGTTCAGAGAATAATTTTTATTCTTTGAGTAGAAAATAAAAATCAAGAAATAATCATTAAAACCCAATTTTTAAAATAAAAGTCATAATCATTACAATCTCTGCTTTTGATTCCCTTCTAGGCCATCGCCAACTGACATGACTCTTTCGTAGAAAGAATTATTACTCGAACCGGTCCCTATCACTTAAGAACTAGTCACGTGACAAGCCATGTATTATTCCCGCACCATGTTAACCACAAGTCATTTGCAACCAAAAATACTTATAAATTCGAAATTAATTTAATATTAAAGAATTTATAAGCGAATAGTTTAGGTTATAAAACTGAATAACACAATATCTATCCGCTAGATTTAGGTTTAGGTTTAGGTTTAGTGTTTTTTTTTTTTTTTTTTGTTTGTTTTTATTTTCTTAGTTTGACACACTTTATAAAGCTACCGCAAGTGACTGTCGAATTTGTTTGTGGGAGTATTTCGTGATTTTCTTACAACTATTTTAACATATTTTGACCTCACATAACTCATAAGTATTTCGTAAGTCTGGTAGTCAACATAACATTTCATCAACATCAAATAAATATTCACATGTTGAAAGACCTTTAACAGCAGACACGAGTGAAGAAAAATAAAAACTACTTTGTTGTCTTGACATGAGGTGCACTTGTGTGCATCAGTACAATATGCAAATTCAGATGCAGTGAAATTTAAAAAAAAAAATAAAATAAAACAAACAAAAAAACATTTATGACTGATTATAAGCAACTGTTTCTAGGAAATACTTGTATTATGAAGAAGTTGATGTGGAAAACAGCAGCAGCTGTATTATTAAGTAGAAATGCAAACAATAACGACAATGCCACCGTTGCCACAACTGAATTGAGTTGTAACGAATTTTCTTCTCTTTTTTTATTGTTATTTAAACATTTAAATATTTGTATTTTGTTACCAAATGAAAAATAAGTGAAACTAACTTTTTAGTAAGTCAAGACTCTTTGGCCCACAGGAGTGTTTTTCATATCTTGAGGACTACTGCTACTACTACTGCTGTTGTTGTATGTTTATCTTTCAATTATGTGAATAAACAAAGACTTAGTTCATGCTGATCATGCCGGTGATAATGATGATCATTTTAAAAACATCATAATCGGGTTTTTGCCTTTGTTTATTGTCTGTGTGTCTTTGGATTTGTGGATTGGGAGGTGCTAAAGGTTTATGATCACATTTACATATTTGAAGAATAAACAACTGACTGGCGAAACTGTTTATTAGATAAACTGACTCGCTAACTCTTTGACTGCCTGTCAGACGTCACTGTTTGCCATGGGTAACATAGCCGTATTTAACATTGTCATTGGCTGTTTAAGCATGCGCATCTTAACAATTTACTGCTTCGTAACACTTGACATCATATTTACTGATGACATTTTTTTGACGTTTCATTTTGTTGTTGATTTAATCATTTGTTGCTTGGTCAATTACTAAAACTATTATTTGTTTTTAAGTTTAATGGAAATGAGGAGGGAGTGATTATATTTAAACATTATTTTTTTTAAAATTTTCAAGATTTTATTTACCATCATTTTTAGGGAGTGGAGTGAGTTGTAATGTTTTACAACAAAGCCACCCGCAAAAAAAAATCTATTCATTGTATATGTCAAATTTCTTATTTTATAATTTAAATATAAAGGGTGATCCATTTCGAGGTACTTTTTTCAATAGCTTTTTTTTTGACAGATCACGTGTGAGTCGTGTCGCACTGTCATGTTATTTTTGTTTAGCATTGTTTGGCATTTCATAATGGAAAGATCATTTCGATCTATGGGCTCTTGAAAAGTTCCAAGAAGATCCGACGTTTTCGAGGCAAATTTTGTTTAGCGATGAGGCCCATTTCTGGGTCAATCGGTATGTAAACAAACAAAATTGACGCATTTGTGGACCAAGAGCAACCTGA
Organism: Phasia obesa; assembly: GCA_949628195.1. Lineage (NCBI taxonomy): Eukaryota > Metazoa > Arthropoda > Insecta > Diptera > Tachinidae > Phasia > Phasia obesa. The sequence goes on along the minus strand of OX451216.1, from coordinate 137,569,127 downwards.
AAAGATTCAACAGCTACCACTTCATCCAGAAAAAACAACGGTTTGGTGTGGTTTGTGGGCCGGTGCAATCATCGGTCCATATTTCTTTAAAAGTTATGCCGGTTCAATAGTAACCATCAATGTCGACCGCTATCGTACTATGATAACCGCCCGAAATTGAAGCTCGTGATCTCGGCGATCTCTGGTTGCAGCAAGACGGCGCCACTTCCTACACATCGCATCAATCAATGGATTTATTGAGAACACATTTCGGTGAGCACATAATTTCACGTTTTAAGGCGGTCGATTGGCCACCAAGATCCTGTGATATCACACCGTTAGACTTTTTCCTGTGGGGATATGTAAAGTCTGAAGTTTATGCGGACAAACACGCTTTGATACAGGCCTTGGAGGAAAACATCGCGCATGTCATTCGGCAGTTACCACTCGAAATGCTCGAACGAGTTATCGAAAATTGGAGTCAACGGATGGACCAACTGCGACGTAGCAACGGCCAACATTTGATAGACATAATCGTCAAAAAATAAATGCCAAAGAATGTTCTTTCAAATGACAATAAACATTCTACATTAAATTTGAATTTCTGTGTTTTTTTTTTCTTTAAAAAAGTAAGGAACCTCGAAATGAATCACCCCTTATATAAGAATAAATATGTGACAGCTATAGATATAACAAAATAGTAACTCATTTCCTGTCTGTTTGCCTGTCTGTCTGTTTGTGTTTGCATCATGTAAAAACTACTGGATGGATTTTAACAAAGTTTTGTCAGGAAATACCTTAGCGACCTGGTTAAAATATAGAATACTTTTCAGAAATATTTTATTTCCAATAGAAAGTTGAGAAAAATCAGTGAGAGTATGCCGATTTTTTTTTACCGATTTAAAGGTAATGCATACTTGAAGGCATCTTTTATTTTTGAAAGCAGGATATTTAAAGCAATGTTGGGGAACAGATGGCACTGTTATAAAAGAATGAGTAACTTATTTCCTGTCTGTCGTTCACACAGCTTTAAAATAATTTTTAGAATTTTATCCAAAGATAAAGTAAATACGTAAGAGTCTTAAAATTTGATGTATGTGGGCATAGCTAGTTACGGCCAAAACTTATTTATCAATTTTTATTAGAAAAGATTTTTTCTAACCTTAAAATTATTTAAAGATAATTCTTGCAAAAAAAACCGACTTCAAAACAGATAGAAGGGCACCAATTCTAAACTAAAAATGTAAGAAGTAATCTGTAAGAATTAGATTTGAATCAAATAAAAGATGCGCCAAACTTATAGGGGAAAAATGAAGACTATTTGAATGTCAAGCCTCTCCTCTTTTCATCAGCATTCGTCTTTTATAGGGGCACCATTCAAGCCTATGTCTACGGTTGCACAGATAGGGGCACACAGATCAAATAACCTCACATATTCGGACACCCTTTAATTTACAATGTTAAATTAAAGACCTGTTGTTATACGGGACTTGGCCACAAAGATTCTTTGTAAATTTCAACTATCTGTCTATAACGGTTAAAAAGTTTAACCATATATATCAAACTACATGAACTATTGGGACACCCTTTACATTATAATTTCAAATATTTATACTTGCTATCATACCAAAGATAGTAGTGGACAGTCTGTCTAATTTTCAAGTGTTTGTGTTTAACGGTTCAAAAGATGGGCCATAAAGATCAAATTACATAATTTATGGGGACACCCTTTAATTTCTAAATTCAAATTGTATACTTGCTATAGTGGACTTTGCAATACAGGTTCCTTGTAAATTTCAGCTGTCTGTCTCTAACAGTTCAAAAGTTTGGCCACACACATAGAATTACATTAACTATTGGGACACCCTTTAAGTTCCAAATTCAAATTTTATACTTTTTGTTATAGCTGACTTAGCACTATAGGTTCTTTGTACATTTCAGCGGTCTGTGTACAACTGTTCAAAAGTATGGCCATATACATCAAATTAAATGAACTATTGGAGCACCCTTTAATTTAAAATTTTGAATATTTTTACATTTTATTATAACGGTCATAGTAATCGACATTCTGTCAAATTTTCAAGGTTTTGTCTATAACGGTTCAAAAGATAGACCCAAATAGGTCAAATTATGTCACCTATGGGGACACCCTTTAAATTTTAAACTTATTTTTTTATTCATTTTTGCTGTGGAGAGCTATAGCGACACGCAATTTTTTAAAATTTTAATTTGGTACCCTTTACGGTTCTTAATACACGTAAAAAACATGTATGTTGTATGGGGACACCCTTTAATTTTTAATATAATGAACTGTTTTTAAAATGGGACCAACCTAAAAGCATAACCTTCAAATAAAGGAAACAATTTTAAAATCGGTTCAGAAATGGCTGAGTTCTGCGGTTACATACATAAAAAAAAGCAACATTTAGACGAATAGATAACCTCCTTCTTTTTTGAAGTCGGTTAAAAAGCATTTAAAGTTAAATTATTAGTTTTATAATATTTAGAAAAGCCAAGAGACAATTCTGGCCTTCTTTAACAAACAAAAACATTTCTCTGTTACGCTAGTAGTTCGAAAATAAAGCCTAACGAGCAAGAACTAGTATTAAGTTTATCTAAAATCCAAATGAAAACGGCACTTTTTTAAAATAAACAATCCTAAATAAAGGTTTTTAAAACAAAACTTATTACTTTTATTACTTTTCTTGCAATTATTATCAAATACATATTTCGATAAAAATTCCCAATTATAAAAAATAAGTTTATAAATTTCAATCTAACTTCTTAACATTCCTTATTAACGAGAGTTATATATAACTTACCTAATTTCTCTAAACATTAAATTCCTTAAATTTGTTACCATGATCTCTCATTGTAACTAACTAAAATGTTCTAGTTAGTTTCTCGTTTTTTATTACTGTAACCCAAAAAGTATGCAAGTAATTTTGTACAAATTACTCTCTCTACCTTATGCTTAAGTATTCATGAAAATCCCTACAAACACACTTATAATCCAAACAAACATACGAAAAACGACACGGAATTGTACTTCAGTTGAAAATTACATGCAATACAAATGGAGAACAAAATGGGATCATAGAATATAACAACACACTAAAATTTTAACAAAAAATCAAATAAAATTTTTCACTCTAGTACATACTGTGTACAAAAGAGCCCTCCCTGTATACTGGACTCAAATTTCATTGTGTGTGGGGAGTATGTATATTGTTGTGTTCGAGTATGTAAAATAAGCCAAATTATACGTAAGTAACTCTCTGGTTGAAGTAGTTGAAAAAAAATTAATGCATGCAAAATTACCGGGGGGAAGTAGAAGAGAAGAGACATATTAAAAAAGCCCTTTTGCCCTTCAACAAACACAGGCATTCATAGAAAAAACTTTCTTTATTTTACAAATTAAATCCAGGCTGATTTAAGATATAACTGGTGCTGCCGATACAGCAGTTATAAGTTCCAGAGAGGACGAATTACGATTTAGTTTAACTTTATTACAAGTTGTCAACAGAAATTTAACTTATGAAAGACATATCGCTTGATAATGGTGTTCTCACAGCGAAAGCGTTCTGAAATATTAGCAATCAATCATGACAGTGACGACAGTCTTGAACGGAATGTATGACAACATTACTTCATATAATGGCGAAACAGATCCACTTAAATTCTTTCAGTCGAGCTCTAATACTGGCTAGCGAAGTCATCTCAGCTTTCTATTCATTCTGCTGTCTAAGTATATTCTCCCCGCGGACAGGTCCCAGGACCTTAATTTCGACTAATACTGAGCATGCTCAACTTATTGTATAGATTTTGTCATTGTGTGAGCCAGCCACTTAAGTATGCGATTCCTAATTTTCAAATTTATTTATTTTGATCAAAAATATATCGTGTTCCTTTTTAACTTATCACTCTCTAACTATTTCCGGGAATGTCATGAATGTCTGTTCATGACAATATTACGTAACCCACCTATATAATTTTTATCTCCAGCGGACGTTATCTAGCTTCTGGATACCTCATATTGTCAAAATATATTCTAATCTGATGATTGGCTTGACTACTTTTAGTCTCTAACAACAGGTTCCCACATTGTGTAATCCAACCAGATGATTTTCTGGCGTAAAATTTTCATCTCCTCTAGGACACATTGTGTTAAAAAATGTAAGTTCAACTTGACGCTTATGATCAAAGGTTGCTAAAGTTCTTCTTTAACTAGGTAACTCCATTTGTTTATTGTCAATTTGTTTTGAGTCGTAAAGATTATAATCGACGGAATCCCTCGGTTTTACATGGTGTAAACAAGCCGGCTGTATTTTTTTAATTTCGTAATAATTTCTATCTTATGTTTTCGTCGGGTTTTAGTTTTGATCAAAGGTTGTTAAAGTTCTTCTTTAACTTGGCATCTCAATTTGTTTCCTGCCAGTTAGTTTTGAGCCGTAAGACTTACGAGGTGTGTAAATAAACTAATTTTTTTATTGAAATTAAATTACAAACTCACATTGTCTACTTCAAAGCAACTACCTTGGGAATCCACACAGCGCTAGCGATGATTCTTCCATTCCTCATAGCTGGAACTCGGATACTGGAATAGCTTTCAGTTGTTCGGTTACCTCTGTTTGAATATACTCCAGTATCCAAAAATGACGTCCTTTCTCGGAAAAAAAATTACTACGGACAGCGCAACAACTCTAGCCTGTTCAAAATTGTACTAGACGCGTATATTTGTTTGGACACTTCCGTGCCGCGTCCCCCCAGTGTTGCCAATTGGAGCACTTGAAAGTCAGTCTCATTACTTAATTTAGACAGCTCATATACTCATTCGAACTGTCAAACGACGATCACGGCTTCTGCCAACATTTTTATCGTTTCTTCAAGATTAACGCCTTCGGCTGCGATGCTCGTCTTTAATTGAATGCCTTTTCTTAAACCACCTAAAAACGTAGGCTCTCGACAAAACACTGCCTCTATTGTCCTGACGCAGTTTTCCAAATGTTTCGGTTGCATTGTATCCAAGTCTGTAGCAGAACTTGATAGGACAACGTTATTCGAAATTGATGTCACTCATTCTTTGAACTCACTAAAAATCCATTCTCCAAAAAAAATTCACTACGGACAGCGCAACAACTTTAGCGTGTTCCAACTTGTACTAGATGCGTATCAGATGTTTATTTGTTTGGTCCTCTATGTGCCGCGTCCCCCCAGTGTTGCCAATTGTTACGCTTGAAAATCCCTCTCATTACCTAAGTTACACACATCGTATACTTGACTGCCTACCCCCTTATGTCACTAAATTTAATTTCATGTCATGGATTTAATTTCTAGTGAATAATCTTGTGATATAATTTCTAGTAAACTTCATTTAGCTCCAGCATACATTCTGTCATTAAATTTTTTTTTATTGGGCCCTTCCATGTATTTCAGGTAACGTTGATTCATCTAAGCCAATGGGAGTTATGGTCTACCGCCCGTCTCATTATATCACCAATAGATTTGTTGAAGCTAGCGAAATGAATTTGCGGGGTCCGACTGCATTTTTTAGCGGGCATTATCACATTTTCTTTTTTCTCAGAGTTATACTCGACTAATTGCATCGCTCTATTGTTAACAGGTTTCCTAATTAAGCGTCTGTTTTACGAACTCCACTTGCAGATATCTGGCTTCCAAGACTAAAAAAATTTTTATATGGGTTGGTTAAATTATAGGGTCGATGTTGAATGTGAACCACACCTAAACGTCAAGCTTTTTCTTCATTTAATTTGACACTTCTCAATTTCAGACTAACTCAATTTGAACCATGTAAAGATACACAATCGAGCAACGCGTTAAAGTTATTCAGGCTTATTATGAAAATGCGCGTTCAAAATGCATATCATACACTTCGTGAATTTTGTCGTTCAATTTAATCGTCCAAATGTGCGTACAATCCGAAAAATCGTGCAAAAATTTGAGCAAACCGGGTCTGTAGTAGATATGAAAACACCAGTATATGCTCGTACAGCTAGTACTGCACAAAATATTGCTGCTGCTCGCGATAGGGTGGCTGAAGATCCGTCCACCTCAACTTGTCGTCGTGCCCAACAATTGCACCTCTCAAGATCGTCGTTAAAGAACATTATGCATAAAGGCTTGCATTTACACGCTTACAAGGTGCAACTGACTCAAGAACTAAAACCTCTTGATCATTCCAAACGTCGTCAATGGTCAGAATGGTGGCAAGAAATGGCAACGTTGGATGACCAATTTTCGAAGAAAATCATCTTCAGTGATGAGGCACATTTTTAACTCAGTGGATTCTTCTATAAGCAGAATTGCCGCACTTGGGCAAATGATAATCCAAGAGTGATTGCCCAAATACTAATGCACCCACAAAGAGTGACTATTTGGTGCGGTTTATGGGCTGGCTGACGGCATCATTCGGCCGTTTTTTCCAAAATGAGGCCGGTCAGGTAGTTACTGTGAATGGTGTTTGCTATCGTGAACTGATAACGAACTTTTTATGGCTCGAATTGAAAGATATGGATGTGGACGATATGTGGTTTCAGCAGGACGGTTCCACTTGCCACACAGCTAACGAAACAATGTTTTTTTTGCGCGACATATTCAATGGCCGTGGTGGCGATATCAATTGGCCGCCAAGATCATATGATTTAACACCGTTGGACTTCTTTCTTTGGGGTTATTTGAAAGAAAAGGTGTACGTCGATAAGCCAGCAACAATTCAAGAGCTAAAGGATTAGATAATTCGGCACATCATCGGCAAAGAACCTTAATTATGCCTCAGGGTCATCGAGAATTTAAAATTTGGAGCACCGGATGGAGGTATATCGCCGAGATTGCGGCGGCCGTTTGGCCGATATTTTGTTTCATACACTATTGAACCATACCAGTATTATCAAAATTAAAAGAAATGACAATAATTTCCAAAAACTTTGTGTTTTATTCAAAATCAACATCGGCCCTTAAAATTTAACCACCATTTATCATATATTATTAACGGAAGCTATAATAGGGAACAAAAGAAATTAAAATATTTATCTCCACTCTGCTGTATCAAATTCCACAATATAATGTCTTATCAAAATTTATTTTCCACTTGGCTTTTATGTTGCCATCTGTGGAGCTCATTGGTGAACTGGTAGTTTTTGTCCTACCTTAACGAATTCCTTGCTTAAACCTTACATATCATCGATAGCCATATTTGGCTTCTATATTTATGTAACGAATTTCGAAAAAAAAAAAACCTGACCATTTTACTTTAATGATTCTACCAGTTGTTTTTCATTTACTTTTGCGCTTAACCCCACTGTGTATTGCCAACGTTTACCTTAAAATTTATTCTACATGCATTTTACCGCATATTCGACTATTGCCACAACACAAACAAAATGTTTGGTTCAATTTAATATTTTTTTTTGTGGATTCTTCTTCTTCTTTTTTTTCAATTTCATAATAGTTTTGTGTTATAGTTTTGAGTTGTTTTTGCGCCTTAAAATTAGCTTCGTTTTGCATTGATGCATACAAAATTGCATACTTTAAGGAGGTTATTTAGTTTTCTTGTTGTTTGTATTGGTTGCTGTTAGATCTGTAAAACTCTGTTCTGTTTAATATTTTGAGCACAAACACATCCATACAAAGAAAGGCTTCCAAACATTTGATTGTATATATTAAAGCACACATACATATAAAGTTTTAAGAATGTTATTTGCTTGTTATTTCCATAGCATGATCCTAACGAGTTGTTGAAACTATATATACGTATGTATGTATGTTAGAAAATTAGAAGAAGAAGAAAAAAAAACAACTCCCCGACATAAAATCAGCCAAGATATATTTTAGGAAAATAAGCATATGAGTCTGTGTATACTTTTCATTTAATATTTAGAAAAGTATGAGTTTTATTTTACATGTAGAACTCACAGTTTTATTAATACTCGTAGAGTGAAGCAAAAAATCTCAAGAAGAAAAAAAAGCAAATTATTTTACTATGCTAACAAGCAAAAAAATATCATATTATACTCTCTCCCTCAACTTTATTTGTATGGGCATGTGCATTAGTATGCATGTGTTTGTATTTTTTTAAATCAAATATATAGAAAAGTTAGGGTTTAAAGAGGAAAATTGAATTTCGAAAAACATGAGAAGTTTCTTTTTTTTTTACAGCAGCATTGTTAGTAACACAGTATAGAACGTAGTCGAACTGGAATGTTAGAGGTGTTTTTATGGGTTTTCAGTACTTCGTTAGCACCTTAAAGTATGCCATAAATATTTAATGGTCAAGAAAATTGTTTAGCATAGTTTTGGTGATTGTAAGCAAGGTTTATAAATACTAAAGTAAAAAATTTATAATGTAAGATAAAGTTCATTAAATTGTTAGATTGATTAAATTTAGTTTATTGATTTAATTTAATGGGCTCTAGTAAGGGAGGCAAATAACTGATGGAAGAAACCAAACATTCATTTAAAAATAAAACTAGAGTGGCCTACACTTTACCATACCAAATGGAAACAAATATTTTTATGGATATATTACATAAAGAATATGAGTTCAAAGTATATTCGAATCGAAAAATTAGTTATTTTCGGTTTGGGGGTTAAGGTAAACTACCCCTTGCTCCTTCCCGATTATGCCCAACATTTTTACAGCTCTTCATCTCCAAAACCCAAAGGTACGTACTAAATTTCGTTTTAATATGTCCTACGGTATGACCTGTAGAGCGTTCACAAAATTTGGGGGTTAGGAAACCACCCCTTGCCCCCTCCCGATTATGCCCAAAAACTATACAGCTCTTCATCACCATATGCCAAAGGCACATACTAAATTTCGTTTTAATATGTGAAATGGTATGACCTGTACAAACTCCAAAAAAAATAGTGGCATACAAACCCACCCACCCACAGACATCATCGCGAAAATAGCCAAAATTGATTCAGAGGACCTCAAAACGTATAAATCCGTCAAAATCTCGACATCGATTTGTTTCATGATAACTATACTTTACCTTATACTACGTATGGTAAAGTAATAATAATGAAATAAAAATTTTATTCTGTTTAGGGGAAAATTACATGTCATTTGTGTTTTAAAAATTATATCAGATAAACTAACTCTCTTTCGAGGACTCTTGGTAAATTAATAGCAGAATGAGTCATATTTACCTCCAATTGCAATTCAAAGACAAGGTGAATTTCATAAAAAACACACTATCATCAAAATCATATGTCAATAATTTGATGGTTTTAATGAAATGCTTAGCAAGTAGTTGTCGATGGAGAAAGTGGAGACAAAGCAATGAAAGTACGTAATTTTACCGATTTGAAGATACTGCATACTTTTATTATTAGAGGTTGTATAGTTTAAAAACCGTTGCGCAACAGATGGCGCTGTTTTAAAATAATGACAAAATATGAACTGAAAGCGATTAATTTTTGCAAACAAATATTAATTGAGAGTATGTCGATAAAGCACGCCATTCTCTCTAAGGACCGCCGATTACACCATTGACTGATAATCCATACCAGTCACTGAGTTTTGGTTAACACAAAGATGCCTCATTTGATACTCAGAAGTACGATTATATCCTTTATTGTAGAAAAACAAGAAGTGCTCTATAAATTCATTGAGCAGACCACTAATTTTTAAAATAAAAATTTCACATTATGAAGTCATTGCCGGATCGTAATATTATTTACTAGCTGTGCCCACACACGTTCTGTTCATCCTAACAATATTTTTATTGATTTTGCTTTAAAAGTAATCCACACCAAATTTTAAGACTCTAAGTATTTACTTTATATAAAGATACCCATCCCTGGATAAGATTAAAAAATTTATATATACATAATTCTAAAAATTATTATAAAGCTCTGTAAAAGGTGTTTAAAATATTTCAATAACAATGTAATTCCACAAAGTAAAAATACAAATCAAATACAAATTTTATTCAATTAGCTATTTGGTAGTGAGTGAAATACATACTTTGTCATTACTTTAAGATAGCGCCATCTGTTGCACATCCATGTTTTAAATATCCCTCTTTTAATTCATATTTTGGCATTATTTTAAGACAGCGCCATCTGTTGCACAACCGTGTTTAAAATATCTCGCTTTCATTTCATATTTTGTCATTATTTTAAAACAGCGCCAACAACCTCTAATAATAAAAGTATGCAGTACTGCTTTATCTTCACTTTCTGTTTAAAATAAAATATTTTTCCAGAAAAAAGTATCCTCTATTGGAATGAGGATACTAAAGTACCTTCTCACATAATTTTGTTAAAATCCAGTAGTTTTTATGTCATACGAACACAGACAGAAAGACAGACACACATACAGACAGAAAATAAGTTACTGTTATATTTATATCTATGTATAGACTGAAACTAGTAGTTATTTCTATTGAAAGATTAACTAATAGTGAGTCCTATTAAAAGATTAACCAGTTGTTATTCCAACTAAGCGACTAAGTAGTAATTATCTTTATTGAAGGATTAGCTAGTAGTTATCCCTATTGAAAGATTACCTAGTAGTTATCTTTATTGAAAGATTAATAAATTTGTTATTCTTACTTAAAGATTAACTTGTAGTTATCTTTATTGAAAGATTAACACGTAGTTATTACTATAGAAAGATAAACTGGTTGTTATTCCTACTGTAAGATTAACTAGTTGTGGTCCCTATTGAAAGATTAACTAGTAGTTGTCTTTATTGAAAGATTAACTAATAGTTATCTCAATTGAAAGATCAACTAGTAGTTATCCCTAAAAATTAACTAGTAATTATTCCAATTAAAAGGTTAACTAGTAATTATTCCTACTGCAAGATTAACTTGTAGTTATCCCTATTTATTTATTTATTTCATTTGAATTTTGAATTGAATTGAATTGAATTGAATTGAATTGAATTGAAACGTTAGCTGGCAGTTATTGCTATTGAAAGTTTAACTTGTAGTTATTTCTATTAAAAGATTAGCTAGTAGTTATCCCTGTTGAAAGATTAACTAGTAGTAATTTGTATTAAAAGATTAACTAGTAATTATTCCTATTGAAAAACTAACTAGTAGTTATCGATATGGAAAGACTAACTAGTAGTTATCCCTATTGAAATATTAAGTAGAAGTTATCTCTATTGAAAGATTAACTTGCAGTTATACCTATTGAAAGATAACTAAATTAAAAAAAAAGTGGAAAGAAAAGTTAACAAAAGTACCCAAAGACTAATTTTATTAAATCGATTTTAACCAATTTTAACTGTTTTACGTTATTCCCATTAATAGTTCAACTAAACAAACGTTTATTTTTCATTATTAAACCGCTCATTTTATACAGATTTGATTGCTCTCTATAAGCCATATGGGGTAACATGTTTAACTAAACTGAGAATTTAACCAAAAACCACATTTTAAAATAATTAAATTCAATAATGTAAGTGGTTGGCTTGGCAAATATAGTTGGCCTTGTAAACAAACACAAAAAAAAATGAAAAAATAGAAGGCTTATAAAACCGAATTTATTTATTTTTTTATTTTTTTTTTTATGAAGCCAAAACAGTATGACATTTATGACTAAAAGGCAGCATGCAAATATTTGCAAGCTGCAGTGACTTATTGATTAAAAACTTTTGGTAAAAAAAAACAACTTTTTATTTGAAATAAATTCGAATACTAATACTTCTACTATTACGTGGTATTTGGCCCGTAACAAATTTTATTACTGGCTTCAATTGATTTATAAATATTTTAAGTCCACTGGAGCATACTTTTAGGCGACTAACAATCATTTTTTGTGCAGTTAATATTTAAATAAGTTTTTTTTTAGTTTTTTTTTTGAGTTTTTTTTTCTACATAAAAATCTCATAATTTATTCAAACATGGCAATTTATGGTCTATTTCATATTTTCTCTTTTTTTTCATAATTTGTGTCTTACTACTCTGCAAACAAAAAACAAAAAAAAACTTACTATATTGACTAAAACAAACATTTATTTATATATTGACCCAAATATTAACCAAACGACCGATTATACAGTATACTTTTTTTTAGCATATGCAAAACTTTGTCCCCAGTTACAGTTCAATTTTAAATATCCTTTCCCTCTCTTTCATCATTGAATAAATAAGAATTGTAAGCTAACTTATATAAAAATTCCAACACACAAACAAACAGATGTACGTGGACGAGTATATATATATATATATATATATTCCCAGAATGTCATGGTTTTTGTGGAATAATATTTGTATTAGTGTATGCGAACAAAAAAAAAACTAAGAAAAAAAGTAAAAGTCATAGAGTAGCTACAACTGTCAGACTAGCACGTTTCATTGGATTTATGACAAGAAAATTAATATTAATGCATAAACTTTATTTAACTGGCTTTTCCCTATAAACACAGTAGTTATAAACATTTATATTCATTTGACTGCTTTGTTTAAAAAAAAAAATATTTTTAATACTTGTATCTACTAGGTCTATTTGAATATAAAAGAATAGCAAATAGATACTTGCCGTACATACACATACATAATATTACCAACACCATTAGTAATACTGACTAACTACGAGGGTAAGTCAGAGTGGAATTTTTGAAAAACATAAGTTTGAAAAAAATTTATTTTATAAAAATTTCCCCTTAATATGGTGGAGAAAATTGTTCGTCTATTTAAATTTGGGAAAAATATATAAGAATATGTAAAAAAATCATAAAAATTTTTCTAGAAAGACTAATTTGCTAGAGATAAAAGATAAATTAGACGAAATTCATGGCACATAGGCAGCAGGCTTTAGGAATATAAGGGTATGCAGTTAAATAAATGAGTTTAAATAACATCTCTCCAGCGTTCAGTCGTGATTGTAGTGTTTTCGAAAATCATCGACAAGGCTGGTTAAAAACACTCTTCTTATCGAAAATCATAGCTAAGAAGAGTTTTAAGTGATAGGCTGGTTAAAAAAAAGGGTAAATTAAATTAAATTATTAAATAAATTAAAGAATATATTATATTACCGATTAAAGGTTTTAATTATTTTCAGATACGACTTCAATTAAATTTTTAATTAATTCAATTACCTTTTTAATTATTTTATTATTTTAAACTTTTTTAATCTATACATATATAGTAAAACAGTCTATCTGGCTGTTTGCCTTTCTGTCTACGTTCGCATCACGTAAAAACTACTGGAAGGATTTTAACCAAATTTTCTAAGGAGGTACCTTAGTATCCAGATTCCAATAAAGAATACTTTTTTTCTGCAAAAATATCTTATTTCCAAGAGAAAGTGGAGAAAAAGCAGTATAAGTACGCCAATTTTTTTTTAGCGATTTAAAGATACTGCGAAATATTTTAAACACGGTTGCGCAGCAGCGCTGTTTTAAAATAATGACAAAATATGAATGGAAAGCGTGATATTTTAAACACGGTGGTGCAACAGATGGCGCTGTTTTAAAATAATGACAAAATATGAATTGGGATATTTTAAACACGGTGGTGCAACAGATGGCGTTGTTTTCAAATAATGACAAATTATGAATTACTTACTGCCAAATAGCTTATGGAATAAAATTTGTATTTGATTTGCATTTTTACTTTGTGGAATTACATTGTTATTAAAATATTATAAACACCTTTTAAAAAGCTCTGTTTACAACTAATTTTTAGAATTGGAATTTTATATAAGTTTTAGAATTTTATCTAGGGTTCCTATATATAAAATATTAAGTATTTACTAAATTTTTACCAAAATTTAATGTGGATTACTTTCAAAGCGAAATCGAACCAAATATTGTCAGGATGCACACAATGTGTGTGAGAACAGTTAGTTATTTATATAACTGAATCAATTAAAAAATTCATCAAATTTGTATCTAAATCTAATTAAGACTTTTAATGGGACCAACAAATTTTTTTGTTGTAAGGAAATCAAACATTCAACATTCCCATGGGCAAATATCGCAAGATTTTCCAGACAGAGGTATACGCCATTCTCAGCTATGGCAGCAAATATTTAAAGAGAAAGACAAAGGGTATAACAATATATTTGTTGGTGGATAGTCAGTTTAGCTGTGGTAAAAGCATAAACCTTATTTGAGCTAAGGTTTGAGGTAGTCAATAGATTTTGCGACATCTCTTAATAAACTCGGTGCCCAAAAGAGTTTAACACTATGTTGGGTACCCAGTAAACAGTTGCATGATCTAATTAGTGTGCTCATAAGCTCATGGGCAAGTAGTCATACACAAACTAGCTTACTGAACACATGCCTACTCATACCATAATATATAAGAGAGCAAACCTTCATACCTTTTTAAATTTTTAGTTTAAATTTGATGTCCATTTGTGTGTTTTGAAGTCAGTCTTTTTTTGCAAGAATTATTTCTCATAAAAATGGCTAACAAAGTAATATTTAACCCATTTTTGGCATCCAGTCGAATTACTGAACTAAATTACGTAAAATTGTATCTTTAAAGTTAAGGGTAATTTTCTTAATTTTTTTTCTCAAACATAAAATTTTATATTAGTTTAACATATAAAAGATTTGTTTTACCACGAAGTAAAAAAACTGTGTCGCGGCAGTTACATGAATGAGCTTAGCTTATGTGCTCATTAGCATGTCTACTCATACCATACTATAGTGAGCAAACCTCATAAACCCAATGAGTTGACCGATTAAAAAAACTTTCTATACTAGTGAGCGCCGCACACTGTGGCCACTGCGGCAATAAATCAATTTGGACCTGCTTTTCGATTTTGATGATTTTTGCACAGATGGTTAAAAACTATCTAAAGGACATGTGTGAAAAATTTCATGCAAATATCTCCATTGGTTTTCTGTCCCGAGCAGCGCAAAGTTGAAGTATGTGAACAAGTCTCAAATGTGATAGTTTTCTATGTCATATTCAAAAGCCTGTTACTTACAAACTATACACCGAATGTACCTTATAAGTATTTTTTCAATTAAAATGGACATTAAGCATTATATGTAAATTAAAAAAAAAAAAAAATTTTAAATTTAAAAAAAAAATTCTTTTGACAATATATTTTAAACCGAAAATAAAAACATTTATGATTTTCCGTTAAACTTTTAGTTGTGTGCGAAGTAGTGCGACACATGGAGTCCTATACCAAATTAAAGGTGAGAGTCTCAGCTAACAGACTTAAAAAAAAAATCCTGCCCCAATTTGCCCGCCACCGAAAAAACAATGAAAAACCAAAAAATCACAGTAAAAAATATGCGTTATGCGTTATTTTACGCGTGCAAAAACAACTGTGCATTCTTTCTTTCTTTGCTACTCGTACACGAAGCCGGTGCCAATTTGGGATCGAGAAAATCGAAAATTTCATTGCATTTGTACTATATAGAAAAAACTTAAATTTGAGTCCCGATTACAAAAACAAATGTACACAAAAGTATTTATCAAAGTAATATCGGTACATTGTTTACGTAGACTAAACAACAAAAAATCTAAATGTAAACTTACTACACATTAAATGAAGAGCTTTACGTATAACTTAATCAATAACTTAACATTGTTCACATTTTTTCTCTTAAAAATTAACTCCGTTATCCGTTATAAACATTCTTTTATATTATATCTGAGAGTGGTATAGTGATAAGTAAGTGTCTATTAAGCAATTAAAGCCAATTTATATAATAAGCAACGGAAAAGCTAAAAATATCTTTCAGCACGCTTTCGGAAATTGTTTTTCAATGGAAAAAAGATATTGATCTTATAATTGGTGTAGTTTTCGGAATTATAAAATAGTGTCCGAGAAAACTCAAGAAAAATTCAGACGGTTTTTAAAACAAACATTTATGCCTCAACTTTTAAAGTAGCGGAACAAGAGTCAGCGTACTTCATCAAGATTTTTTAATGACAATGAAGAATGGCTAACACATTCTTATACGTTGACTGATAAAGTAGTGGAGGATACAGTGGATGGTAAACGTGGACGTCCAACGAAAACCTTTGGGGAGAGCAATGCCAGAACGAAATCTTCGGTTCAAAATTATATTATCCACAATTAGTTGCAGTCAGGCAATAGACGCTGAGAAATTCCAAATATATTGTATACACACGGCAAAATTGTACATTGATTTGTATGGAAAATTTTTATATTGGAGTTGTACGAGGGGTGGGTGTTACAGTGAGCGGATTTTCTTCATATTTTCAAAACAACATTTAATAGATGTTATATGCATTTTTGCGAAAAATAAACATATTGCATATAAAGATATTGCATTTTCGAAATATCGTTTGTATGGGAGGTGGACGTAAAAGTGGGCGGATTAAGTTCATATTTTTAGGAGGTCATTCTACAATTATAATATTAATGTTTTATGAAAATTGAGTTAACGTATTTAAAATCATGGAAGTTATGCCACATTTTCTATTTAAGTTGTATGGGAGTTGGGCGTAAAAGTGGGCGTATTTTTGTAAAAAAAAAATTGAAATTCTTAAAAAATTTAAAATAAATGTGTGCAAAATTTCATGAAGCTCCGCACCCTCCTTGATTTAAGACCATTAAATACACTACACGGCCACAGTGTGCGCCGTTTGTACTCGCTTGATGTTCGAAACACTCAGTGTGTTTTGTTCAATAGTTGTGTAGAACTTTTGGATAAGGCTAAGTGAGTTTTGCTTGCACTAGTGATTTTTTTTTTTGTATTTTTTAAGAAATGAAGACCGTAAAATGAACGCAGGTAATGTTGTTGAAAAATTCTGTTTTTTCAAACTGCGCCCGTGTTTCGCTCAAAGCATAAAACTTCTTAAACTCGTCCAAGCTCTTTGTGATTATGTTCAACATCAAACTTTCAAACTTTCTTATGAAAACTTTGCAAGCTCATTACTTTTAGCTTGCTACTTCTTCGCTATTTATTATTGTCCCTCGTTATCGCCACTTGTGAACAATGAACACACTTAAATTCAATGTAGTTTTATAATGAGCATCTTATGAGATTTGTTTTTTTTGTGTTTTTTGCATTACTTTAGACAGTTACGAGAGTCACGTTTATAATGAGTGTTCGGACCATTTAGCCATTATAGAGTCCAATTAAAGATTTATAGTATAAGACAGGTTCTGGATGTGCTAAGAAAACAAACTGATTTTTAGGTCGAAGCAGAGTTTTCTCGTCATTGGAAAGCTCTGACGGTGTGCTTAGATAATCAAAACGCTTTATCACATTATCTCGGTGTACATTCCAAAGGCTACTATTACTCAATAAGAGTGACTGAAAGCTATTTACGGGATGGCTTAATGGATATTATGGTCTTCGTTGCCGTTAATGTACCACAGAAAACACTGAGATCAAAATTTGCACCTACAGTGAGCTACATAATGTAATTTCGGAACACATACCACGTCTCGTAGAACAAAATTACTATGAATTACTGTATTGCCCCTCTCACCGTATGTGATTATAGTCTATCCGTAGTTTAGAGCTTGTTCGGAGAAACTAAAGGCTGGGGTTTTGCAGAACAAAATTTTAACTAGGCACTCTATTGTCTCTAGGAGTGCTCTTTTCCTGGCTGTGATGTTATGGTATTCAGAAAAACTTGCTATTCTGGGGGGGAGTACTCAAAGTTTTAAAAATAAAAAAGCATTATTTCTACTACTGCAGATTAAAGAATGCAATCTAGTTCAACCCATGGGATAATTTCTTGAAGCCTAATATGAATGTGGTAGGACATAGTACTACTAGCAGTATACGTTTAGAGATGGCCCAGGGAATTGTAATTACAATGACTTTAAGCTAAACATTTTATCACCTTACACGTAATGTAAGTTTTTACTTCTTTTAACTTCCCAGCAAAGTTGTAGTTAACGTTGAAAGGTTTTGTTATACTGGGTGATTTTGACAGCTCACATGCTGTCATGTTATTTTTGTTTAGTATTGTTTGGCATTTCATAATGAAAAGACTTACGCCTGAATCGCTTCGCTTTATGGGCTCTTGAAAAGTTCCAAATAGGTCCAACGCTTTTTTTAAGCAAATTTTGTTTAGCGATGAGGCCCATTTCTGGCTCAATGGGTATGTAAACAAATAAAATTGCCGCATTTGGCACGAAGAGCAACCTGAAGAGACTCAAGAGCTGCCACTTCATCCAGAAAAAAAAAACGGTTTGGTGTGGTTTGTGGGCCGGTGAAATCATCATATTTCTTTAAAAATGATGCCGGTGCGAACGTAACCGTCAATGGCGTCCGTTATCGTGCCATGATAACCCACTATTTGATGCCTGAATGTCCCGGCGACATTTGGTTTCAGCAAGACGGCGCGCTCCACTTCCCACACATCGCATCATTTAATGGATTTATTGAGAGAACATTTCGGTGAGCACATAATTTAACGTTTTGGGCCGGTCGATTGGCCACCAAGATCGTGTGATATCACACTATTAGACTTTTTCCTGTGGGGATATGTAAAGTCTAAAGTTTATGCGGACAAACCCGCTTCGATTCAGGCCTTGGAGGAAAACATCACGCGTGCCATTCGCCAGTTACCAGTCGAAATGCTCGAACGAGTCATCAAAAATTGGACTCAACGGATGGACCATCTGCGACGTAGCAACGGCCAATATTTGATAGACACAATCTTCAAAAAATAAATGCTAAAGAATGTTCTTTCAAATGATAATAAACATTCTCCCTTAAATTTGAATTTTCTGGTTTTTTCTTTTAAAAAAAGTAGGGAACCTAAAAATATATCACCCCTTATAAATGTTACGGACATACAAACTAAATATACATTTGTTGTTTTTACAAACATATAAAAAAACGGCTTTTAAACATACTCAGTTAACTGCTAAGACAAAAAAATATATATGTACATATGTATATTATCTAGTACAACCAAGTCATAAAAGGTGGTAGAGTTTACTTTACCTACATTTAAATTGTGAATTTTATTATTTTCTGTCAAGAAGAGTAAGAGAAAGTTAACGAAAGTGCAACTATACAAATGAGCTTAACGACAATATTTGCATTTTTTGTCGCATTATAAAAAACAATTTCTACATATGAATTTAACATACAGATACAAACCCTTCTACAATTGGATATTGGTAGCTTAATGGTTCTCCCGTTAAGGTCTGATCAAACATACTCTAGTTAATTGAGGGCCGCTGCACAAAGTAAATGTGGACAAAGGTGTGGTGATAAAAAAAAATGGGTTTAAAATAAAGTTTAGTAGTAATTATAGTAGCCCCTTGCTATGACGAAAAAGTTTGTATACATTTTAGTAACTCAAATACTTTCTATAAGAGAGATATTTTAAAATTTTGATTTTGATATTTCCTGTTAAGATTATACTATTCGCAGCCTTCGAAAGCGTAAATGCTGCCTTTAAATTTATCAACTTTTTATATTTTAATTTCTTTATTTCTTTTCTTCCACTCATAACTAATAATACCGCAATTCTATTTATGTAACCACAACTGCCTTATATATGTATCCTCCGTACATATATAAGTCCATAAAAACCGCACATTTAAAACAAACATTATGACTTTATGCATGTAAACAAACTCATACAAATATAGCAATAATTTTATATTATCATCTAGTGCATATGTGTTTTTTGTACAAATATGCATGAATTCGTTATATAGACTATCTACATACGTGTTCCATATACATACATACATATAAATGCATTTAAATTTTATGTTTTAGAGTATGGAAGAGTGAAATATTAAATAAATTGGTCTACACAGCAACAATTTTTAAAAAGATGGCAGTCTGAGGAGTCCTTGGCCAGCAATGTATATGCAAGAACTGTAGTTGTTCGATCTTAATTTTAGGCTCGGGTAAAAACCTTTTAGTAAAAAGAATTCTCTGTGGTTAAAAAAACTTTATTTTAGAGATTTTTTATTAAAAAGTTAGCTTCTTGCTGAACAAGAGACTTTCTTTTGTAAAAATAGCTATAGTTAGAAAAAATAGTTTTTAAGTGAAAAAGAGTGTTACTGGTGATTCTTGTTTTAGTATTAAAGGGACTTTTTGCTGATAAACGGAATTTTTGGTGAAAAGGGGACTTTTTAGTAGAAGAAGGACTTTTTTATAAAAAGACTATTTGGTTAAAAACGACTTCTTGGTGAAAAAGGGACATTTTGGTTAACTTTACTTTTTCATGAAAAACTTTTTTTAATAACTTTCACAGACTTTTTTCTATAAAAATGGATGTTATTAAGCGTTTTGCTGAAGAAGTAACTTTTGCTAAACGAAAACTTTTGTTTGAAAAGGTAACTTTTAATTAAAAAGGTATGTTATTGGTAATACTTTTCTTTGTATTAAACGGACTCCTTGGTAAAAAATGAAATGTTGGGTAAAAAATTTACTTTTTAGTGATAAACGGAATTTTTGATGAAAAACGGAATTATTGATGAAAAACTGAATTTTTTGGGAAAAAAATAACTTTTTGGTGAAAAAGGGACGTTTTCGGCAAAAGAAAGAATGTTTTCATAAAAAAGAGACTTCTTGGTGAAAAGGGACTTTTTTTTTGTTAACTGGACTTATTCGTGAACAACTTTATTTCAGTGACTTTTTTATTAAAAAGAGATCCAGAGAATTTCTTTTGCAGAAATGGGTTTTAGTAATTGCTTTGCTTCAAAGCAATTTTTCGATGAAAAAAAAAAAATTTTGTTTGAAAAAATAACTAAGGTATTTAGTGATACTTTATAGTAAAAAAGGGACTTCTTGGTGAAGACGAATTTTTTTGGGTAAAAAATTGACTTTTAGTTGAAAAACGGAATTTTTGGTAAAAGAAGGAGTTTTTGGTGAAAAGGGACTTTTTGGAAAAAAAGACTTTTCGAAAAAACAGAGACTATTTGGTTAAAAATGGGAATATTTGGTGAAAAGGGGTTATTTTGGCTAACTTGTCTTATTCATGAAAAACTTTATTTAGTGACATTTTATTGAAAAAAAAAAAAACACGTTTTACTGATCCAGAGACTTTCTTCTGTAAAAATGGCTTTTATTAGTTATTTTGCTTAAAAGGTGACTTTTCTATGAAAAAAAGTTTAGTTTTAAAAAATAAATTTTAAGTAAAAAGAGACTTATTGTTGAAAAAGCATAATGTTTTGGGTGATAAATTGACTTTTAGGTGAAAAACGGAATTTTTGGTGAAAGGATTTTAATAAAAACAGAAATTTTTCGTATGAAAGAGAAATATATAAAAATGGGAATTCTTAGTGAAGAAGGGACTTTCTGGTTAACTTATTTGTGAAAAACTTTATTTTAGTGACTATTTATTAAAAAGAGGACGTTCTGCTACTCCAGAGACTTTCTTTTGTAAAAATCAATGCTATTTTTTGTTTTGTTTAAAAACTGACTTTTTGCTGAAAAAAAAATTAGATTGATAGCTCTTAGTAAAAAAGGGACATCTTGATTGAAAAGGATATTTTGGGTGAACAATTTACTTTTTGGTGAAAAACCGAATTTTCTGTGACTTATTGTTGAAAAAAGTGACTTTTTGGTGAAAAAAAATTACTTTTTGATTGAAAAATGTGACTTTTCGCTGAAAAAAATTGACTTTTGATTGAAAAAAGTGAATTTTTGATGAAAAAACTAACTTTTGATGAAAAACCTACTTTTTGATTAAAAAACTTACTTTTTATAAAAAAAATCGTCTTTCTGATGAAAAAAGTGACATTTTTATGCAAAATGTGACTTTTTGAAAAAAAAAGCAACCAATTGATGAAAAAGATATTGTTAGACAAATAAAGATACTTTTTGATGAAAAAAGACACTTTCTGACAAAAAAAAAAAGTATTTTTGATGAAAAAAGTCGCTTGATGAAAAAAGTCACTTGATGAAAAAAGTAACTTTTTTAAAAATAGTAATTTTTTTTTAATTGACTTTTTGATGAAAACGTGAATTTAATGAAAAAAGATACTGTTTTTTATTTAAAAAGTTACTTTTTTTATTGAAAAAGGTACTTTTGATTGAAAAAGTGAAGTTTTGATCAAAAAAGTATTATTTGAGAAAAAAATTGACTTTTTGATGAAAACGGAGACTGTTTGATGAGAAAGTGTTTTTTTTTTAAGAGAAAGAGAGAGAAAGAGAAAAAAAGTTAGTTTTTGATGAAAAAGATTTCGAAAAAAAAAATTTATGAAAAGAGTGAGTTTATGATGAAAAAATAAATTTTTGATAAAAATACAGTTTTTGGTGAAAAAGGCCACTTTTAAAGTAAATTATTTATTATTTATTTATTAAGAAACTTAATAATAAATAATTATTAGATAGTTACAAAAAAGAGCACTTGCAACCAAGGCCATCAACTCATTTAAGGAAATTAAGTTTTTGATAAATAAATAAATAATATTTGTAATTAAAAAGTGACTTTTTGTTGAAAACAAGACTGTTTTGTAAAAAAAGTGAATTTATAAATGAATGACTGAATTAATTTGAGTTTCTAAAATTTTTATGAAAAAAGTCACTTTTTGATGAAAAAATTTGTTAAAAAATAATTAAAAAAAAAATCTTGTTAAATATTTTACTGATTTTAAAAAATATTTTTTTGTGTAAAATAAATATGATTTCAAAATAGGTCTAATAAAAATTTTACTTTTATGCATTAAAATTAAAGAAATTGAATATTTTTCAAGAACATTTCGAAATGTGTCAACAATTGTAAAGATTTGTTTAAATTTTAATACAGCTAATTATTTTTCCTTGTATTT